>JALRMF010000424.1:0-39436 GCA_026120015.1 Dendrostoma leiphaemia | reverse complement strand
TATCTAAGTCTTATTATTATTATAAAAAGCATTTAAATAAACCCTAAAAAGATAATAGCAATTTACTAATAAAAGCCTTTAACTATCTTTAAAAACCTTTAGCGCTTTTTAAGCTTTGCAAATTTTTATTATTATTTTATTAAAGGTTTTTTAACACTTGCTTATCCCTTTATTAAAATAATAAGCTTAATAAAATAGCCTAATACTCTCTTACTAAAAACCAAAGCAGTCTTTTATAAGCTTTGCTAAATCTTCTCTTTTAAAACTTTCCTTGCTTACTATAACTTTATAAAGCAAATAATAATAAAAGCAAACGCCTTTAACTAAACATTAAAAAAAATGTTTTTCTAGTATAATTTAACAAAGACTTTATGGCCCATTGCCTTTTTTTTAGCAAAGCATATACTAGCAAAATATAACTATAAAATTTATAATAAAAAACTCCTTATTATTATAAAAGCTTTTAAAAAGTAGCAGCTAAAGCTTTAGAGCGCTAAAAAGCTAATTAAAGTATAAATAAATTATAAAAACCTATAATACTTTGCTACTATAAAGCTCTTAAATTAACGCTAAGTTTATTAGTCTAAGTTTTTTAGCAATTTTTAATTTTAAATCTACTATCGCCCAAGCTTTAAAGCCATTATACTAAACATACTCTCTTAATTCGCTACTAATTAGCTAATAAACTATACTAATAACTTTAACAACCACATTACTAACCACCAATACATACTTTTACCTCTAAACCAATAATCTCTAGCCTATCTTTATAACCTAAACACTTTTAAACCTATAAATACTTTTATTAAAAAAACTTATACTACTTTAAACCTTTACTAAAATATCTTATAATGCTTTTAAAACAACTTTTGCCGCTATTTTTCCCCAACTTTGCATTAGGGCATACACCTTGCTAAAGCCAATTGCTAAGCAATCAACGGCCAAATCTATATCTATAAACGTCTTTTTATTTTACTAAAACCTGCCTTTCGCCTTTAAATACTTTACTAAACTTACAACTCTAGCCCAAAAAGCCACCTAAGCCATATTAAAACCTATAACTTACTTTAACAATCCTACTACTAGCCAAACATATCCCAAAATACCAGCATTTTTATTTAAAGCTACTACCTTTACAAATCTACCAAAAATCCCCATAATGCCCCAGCCAGCCTTTTAAACCCCCTGCCTATACTTTTTTAGCTATAGCAAAATATATCTATAAATTATATTAGCCCTCTCTCGCCATATACTTACAATAAACTTACCTATAAAAATATACTTATTATTATTAATAAGCTTTCTAAAATGCAACACTTTATCCCTATTCCCAATCTTACTGCAGCTAGCCTAGCCAATACCTTTATTTTAAAAATATTTCACCTTCACAACACCTTTTTTATTATTATCTCTAACTAAAAAGCGCAATTTATTTCTATTTTTTAGCAAAAACTTAGCCGCTGCCTAAAAATTACACTATACGCCTCTATAGCTTATTACCCTTAAACTAACAACTAAACAAAAATAATTAACACCTACTTAAAATAATACTTTTAAAAATATTATGCCTTTTACTAAAATAACTAGATTAATTAACTTTCCTTAGCTAAGTTTGCTTTTAATAACCAAGCCTTAAAATCAACTTATATCTTTCTTTTTTTTATAAATTATAGCTTTAACCCTTAAATAAGCACTAAACCACTCTCTCTCCAGCAAACCCCTAAAACTAAACCTTAGCAAAGAGAGTTTTAACTTACTTTTATAATAGCTAATCATTTAAAATAAATTATCAAAAATATTTAAGCTATTTTTACTATTATTTAAAATAAATATAAAAACTAAATAAACCAACGCTACTCAAACGCTAAAACGCTATAAGTTAAAAACCTAATCTAGGTAAATATAAAATATATAAATCTAGGCCACCCAATAAAAAAGCTTTTACACCAATAAATCAATCCTATTCTAATAATAAAAGTATATTATAAAGCAGCAGCAGTGCAGCTGCCTAAACATTATTAATACTTTTCTATTTTTCCCATATCGCTTATTTATCAAAACCAGCCAGGCTTGCTAGGTTAAAACAAAGCTAACGTTTTATACTAATAGCAAGCTAAAAGCAAAATAATAATAAATAGCCACAATATTAAAGCTAAGCTATCTTAATATTTCAATACTATCCTTAACTTTTATAATACTTTCATAAGCCTTAAATATTATATTAAATAGCCCCCCCTATACTATCCCAATTAACAGCCTGCTATAAATATTTAAAGTTGCAATTTAAAGATTGCTAAATTTTATAAAAATCATTTATCTAAGCCAAAGCCACTAAAATAATAAATGCCACCACTAAATTTAAAACTTTCCCCTCTACAACGCCAACGCTATAAGCAAGCGTAATAAAACATTATTAAAACTAATATAAAAGTAATATAAAACCAAAGAATTAGCGTTACACAAGCAAAGCCTGCTATTATTTTGCTATTATTTTTTATTTATAGCTATAACTACGCAGTATATATAAACTAATATTAAAAAGAAATCAAAAACCTAACCAAATAATCTATTTCTAACTATAATAAAATTTAACACCTACATACTCATAAGCCATAGCTTATACCACTTTTTATATATACAATTACCCTAATTATTAAAGCTAAAAAGATAGCAAAGCACTAGCGCGCCTATAGCATAAAGGCAAAAAAAGCCTTTATCTTCTCTTAAATAATATTTTTATAGTTATCTTTATTATATATAAGCTTAACTATCTATCTATCAGCTTCTTTTCTAACATAAGACCGCTACTTATTTAATACTTACCTTACTACTTTTTGCTATTATCTAAGCTAAAATCATTCTCTAAGTTAAACTTTTAATCTAAATTAACTATACCTTTAGCCGCAAAAAACTACTAAGCTAAAATTACCTAATAAAAAGCGCACTTAGCTATAGTTTACTAAGCAAAACCCTCGTCACTATTAACTATATAAATCTATGCTATTATTTTATTAGCCCTTCGCCTTTATAATAAGCTTATTGTATACTTATAACTAACTAAAACTTTTAATCCTTAACGGCAATAAGTGTAATATAATTGTCAAATAAACAAAAACTAGCTGTAATAACGGCAAAAAAGCAGCAGCCAGCGACAAAATTATTAAAAAGCGCAGTCTACACTAAGGTTAGCATTATAAAACAATATACTGTTAGCAATTTATTTATATTGCGCTTTTTTTTTAAGGTGGCCAAGCCTTAATAGCGACAATAAATATTAACCATAGATAAAAAACCCTTAGTTAAAGCAAAGCCAATATTTATAATAGCCTACTGCTACTTTAGCTCTATGTAAATAATATAATCGCTAATTACTAGCCCTACGCTAATAAAACAAAGCTCTTAATTATCTCTATGCTTAAAAAAACAAAACATACGCTAAGCCTAATCTATAAACTTAATAAAGTTAATAACATTGCCTATTATGCTAGTAAAAACTTATATTGCGCCTTGTTAGCAAACTGCTATTTATACGCTGCTTATTTACTCTATTTACCTTAATGTACTTATTGCGCTACTAAGCGCATTAAATATAAATACTCTTGCTAAACACAGTAATATAGCTTATAATCAGCTACTCGCTGCCCTTTTGCTCTTATATCGCCAGCGCAATATAAAGATAATAGTAGCAAAATTGATACTACATATTAAAAGCAGCAAAAAAACCAATAAAAAAAGACTAGTATAAAGCTATATTTATAGCAAAAAAAAGGCAAAACTATAGTAAAAAGACAAAATTAATTAAAAATTAGTTATATATATAACTTTATAGGCAATAATGCATTAATTGTAAAAAAAAAGGCAAAACAGTATTATTATAAAAAAAAAAAAAAAAAACATAATTATAAAAGCAAAGCCATATAGTATTATTTACCCTTATTAAAGCAGCCACCATGCTTAATCCACTTTAAAACTAGCATAATTGCGCCGCTAGCTATACACTAACACAACGCCTACAAAGCGGCCTCACACTATAATCACTTTACAATATTACTACTTTTATGCTGCATTTAAAAATAAATATAATTTAAAGGAAAAAATACTATTATAATACTAAATAAACCATAAAACCTACTTTATATAATAATTATAAAAGCTGGTAAACCGCCGGCGCTGCTTTAGCTAGTCTCTTTCTCTTCTCTCTTTATATAATAATAAATCATTTCCATAAACCTATAGTCCGCCTAGTTGTACTATGACATTCTACCCTCTCAAATTAATATAGTGGCAAGTTAATATGGTTATAGCGTTGTCGTAGGGTCCGATGAAACGCCCAAAACTGCACGTAGTGGCCACGCATCCATAAGCTCGGCATCATATCTGCCAACGCGTTCATCGCATCGTTGCGACTGACGTTAAGAGAGCAGTAATGGTGTCCTGCGTGAACAGTGTCCGGAAGTACTCGGCGGACCATGGCGTTAATGGACAAATTTGATCCAGCTTCCAGCCAAGTGCACGCTCCGTAACGGGCCTCAACGCGTCTGACAGCTTCTTCAAAGTAGACCGGCTTTCTTGTATGGTCAGCAATGCGCTTGGCCGTGACCTCGCCCCAGCTTTCGGATTCCGAACAGGTTTCGACTGGAATCTTTGGGGGCTGATACGCAAGACTCGAGGCTAACTTTTCCAGCTCCGGGTGAAATGAATCGCAGAATCGAGAATGGAACCCATGGCACACATCGAGGACCTTGTGCTGGACCGTCTTCACCCTTTTGATCACGCCAAGCAGTAATTTGACGTCGAATGCGGATCCGACAAGCACGTGGCTGCTGGGCCCATTATAACACGCGATCTCAAGATTTGAGGATGGGTCTGCCTCCTTCACTGATGCCATCAGACTCACGACGACTTTATAGTCGGCATTCAAAGCCACCATTGACCCCCTCTCCGTGCTCCAGCTGTCCCGCATGAGGACGGCCCGACCACAAACGAGTTTCAGCCTTGGCCTGACGCCAGTCCTCATGCCCGTACATCTCCCGGTTAGACTCGGTTCCAAAGGCATAGTTGACGTAGGCATGAAAGTCATCGCGGTTTGTGCCTTCGCGAATGACATTCCGTATTTCCTCGCCGATTGAAATCGCCTTGGCGTCAAGTTGTCCTCCATCTGGTGTCCAAACCATGACAGGCGCCACAAGCAGATTATACCCTCTATAACTGACCGCTGTTGACTCGTAAGGTATAGCCTGCACGGCCTGAGTAGCGTACCCCTCAAATAAAAAGATCGAGCCATTAAGACCAGGTGTCTCTTGAGTGGAGCTTGCGAAAAGATCATATGCATTTTGCAGCGCGGTTGTGTTATATATGTCAAGGTCGACGGGAAAGCGTATGCCACCGGTTCCCAAGTCTTGGCATATAGTATCGTCCACACTCATAGCCGTCCAGGTGGGCATTTTGGTATAGTCACCCGTGCCGGCATCTGTAGCTATAGCTTCGAGAGCATCGAACGGTTCTGTATACTCCGCGCTTACAGCTGTGGCGCCCTCCTGAAGCAGGTAGAACATGAGAAGGGGCTATATGTGCATTAGTTGTGTATTGAGATAGTTTGGGGGTCTTTTTACTGACTGTGTTGCTCGTAGTCGGGTCATTGTATAGAAATGCGTAATTGGCCATGTCCACCGGCTGAGTGCCGGTCCCATTCTTCAAAAGATGGGAGTTGACGATGTCGTACACTTTAGAGAACTTGTCGCCGGTGAAGATATAGTACTTATAGGCCCAGTCCGGGTAATCGACATTATAGATCTTTGAGGTGACTGAGGTTACAATGCCGAAATTGTGCCCAGCTCCTTGGATGGCCCACCAAAGGTCAGATGTATTGTCAATTGTTGTCAAGATACCGTCTGCCAGGACGATATTCATTGAAACAAACTGATCAGACACAAGGCCGTGGCGTCCTTGAAGCCACCCGTAACCTCCCCCAAGTCCTGGTCCTAGGATGCTCGTACATTCGCAGCTTCCGGTCACTGTTCTGAGTTAATAACAGAACTTGTACAGCAGCTCTTTCGATTCATGAATGAGTCTCCCAGCACCGAGAAGGATTGTCGGCACAGGCACCAAAGCTGCAATCACATGCAACAACAGGCGCGCGCTACAGGGTCAAATGTGTGCTAGTAAGGTCGCCAGTGGAGGTGATGGGCGGAACGTAAAAGCTCACCAGTCTGCTTTCCCGCTGCCCAAAGAGCTTGTGTAACGTTTGTAGATAATGCACCACCACCAATGGTAACTGTGTCGCCGTCTTCAGCTATTTCGATAGTCTGGAGTTGGTGCATCCAAATTTCGCTCCCGCTTTGCATCCTCCCCACGGTTGCAATGGCTCCATGACCTCCACTGAGAGCAAGGAACGATATGTTGCTTGCAGCCGCGTATTTCACCTATGAAGGTAGTAAGCCATGTGCAACGACCAAATCATGAGCTTAGCACTGCATACAGTCTCTGCAACGTCGCCCTCGGTCGCGGGAACCACAACAACGCTGATCGTGGGTGTGTCGTAAGAGGACCACCGGGACGTTGCGTAGTCAAAGGCGGTAGTCTCGTTAGGATAAATCACCGTTGCGTTTTCAGACAGCCTTGCTTCCAGCGGCGATAGATCATAATGCGTCCAGGTGGCCTCTGGGTTGCAGAACAAATCGCCTATGCGACTGTCATGGGAGATGCTGCGACAAACTGATGACAAGGCCCAGGCGCCCACGGCCACAAGAACCTCCATCTGTAGAGAGCGCAGGGAGCGACTGCTGAAGGCCGGGATAAAGTTGAACTTTTTCATGGTCAGAAGATCCTGTGCTCGAAGGGCTGCAGTCTGCGGACTTTCGCGACGTTGTGAGGGCAAAAAGAGTTGACAGCTTGGAGGGGCGTATTTGAAAAGGATCGATCATGTGGGTCCCTTGAGTTCCAGGTGGTGTGTACTTGCAAGGGGCGGACTTACCGGCGACTATCGAGTTGGTCTTAGAGTCTAAGTACACTCGTATCAAGGCTGGAAAGAGGCGTCTAGAAGGACGGGTGGCGGCAGGAGGGCAAGTTTGTGAGTTCAGGATCTTCCGGACCTTTGCCGCATCTCCGTTAGAGAAATGAAGTCAGCCGGGGTCGTCTCGGTGCAAAGACATAGATTGGGGAAAAGACAGTAGAGCAGAAAGCAGGGCTTAGTCATTGCGGCAATGCAGTACAGTGCCAGTACACTGCACAAGTCTCACATGTTGGTCGAATATACATATGCAGCCACAGCGTGGCAACGGGCCCGGTCTTATCAGCCAACGGCCGCAGGGGTTGAGTTTGTGTCGGATGGCCGACGTCAGAGCCGCTGCAAATGAAGACACAAATGCCTCTATTTTCTAACCATATAGCAACAAACACAATGAAAGAATCCGATAAGCACAGTGATCGAATCCGTGTCGGGACAATGTCTTACGTGAGCGGCTGAGCCAAGCATGACGGACAGGTTTTCCCTTTCGTTCAAGTTTCCCTAGAGATCAAATTACTCACAATTAGCATAATGTGCTGATATATTTGGGAGTTCTAGAAATGATGCTCTTATAACAGGGACCTTGGGAGGCTGATAAACCCACTAAAATATAATATTCGTTGTCTTGAACACGTCTTCAGGGACTTTCCTCGTGTCAATTTGTTCAACCTCTAGGAGATGCGTGACTGCTCGAACGCTTATCCTTGATGAACAGCACGAAATGCCGGTCCATCAGGATTGAACCTTGTCCAAAGGTCGTTCACCAGAGTCTCTGGTTGCTCCTAGGCGGCAAAGTAGTCCCTTTCTCATGCTCCTTTTCAAAGACGACATCTCCCAGGGGCCAGCCGCCGGTTCCGCACGCGCGGAGTCGCAGTGATTTCTTTCGGGATGTATGAGAGACCCTTGAGATTATGGATCATCAGCGGAAGTCTTCGACATTCCCAAATCTGTATGTCCACTGACCGGCTTGGCACTGGGTATTCCACGCCCAGTATCCACTAGCCAGTCTCCTTGGAACATTTCGTGGTAGATGGCCACGCCAGCTGCTGGCCCTGCTCGACTGGAGCAATACGAGCTGGCCTATTCACAACCCCTTGATCCGTCCGCGGGTCATCGTCCGTCCATGCGATCAGTTTTTCGTACATCTAAGCCAGTAAACCAACGCGGCTATCCGCAAGCATCGTGCCGATGCTCTTGTTACCCGTCCTTATAATGGGATGGAAGGAGAAAATGCCACTGTCCTTATACTCTGGAGAAGCTTTCAGGCCTGACTGGTCCTGAAGTGTGTACAGGTTCAGCATGTGCGTCGTGAAGAACCGCAGAAAGCCAAGTGGATACTTAGTCAGCGGCGGTGGCATAGCCAGGAGTCAAGAACGAAGTTGAGATGAGACTCAGTTCATTATTTTACTCTATCATCTACCAACTAGTGCCAGCGTTGGCTCGAGATGGAACTTGCCGATGGTCGTGATTATATGCATTTCCTAGATTGCAGCTCAACTCTCGACGGATGCTTTTGCTATCACCTGAATCGATGAAATAACCTACCCGACCTCCTCCTTAAGCGGTATATCGCTTGTACCCCAAACTCAGCATCAGGCTGTGGCAAGTGTCGGTGTACTGTCGCGAACCAAAGCCTCACTTGCAAATCCGGCTTGAGAACGCGACATTAGGAAGCGATGGTACCACAAAGTGAAATCTTTGCACATTTTCCTGTTTTTCTGTGAGCAATGGGAGAACCTCGATGGCTTCGAAGGAATTGTCTGGCCCTAACAAGCAGACGGGGCACCATCTGTCAGATTGCCGCCTCGATCACCAATGCTAGGAGCAGGGGCCTCGGTATGCAGAGCCATGAACGAAAACATTGAAGCAGCGGAATTGCGTTTGGGTTCGCACTCTTAAGATCACTTTGAAGTGCGGAAGTTTGTTTAATCGCTCTTCAAATGAAGCCGAGGGCACAGTCGCATATGGCTGGAGGGCGCCGGGGGAGGGGGCCCCCCCCAGCCCCGCCCGGGTGGACGAGCGGATTCAGTGGTGAACTGTAGCTCGATAAGCCGGAATGATAGGTCTGGCTTTGGATGTCGTTGGTTGATGTGTCACCGAGTCTGCAGTAAAATTAACCGCCTGTTTTTACAGCGTACCAGAGCCTCTGCGCCCACGGGGTTTGCCTTTTTAGCGGTCCATTGCTGATAGACACAAGCTGCTGAAGCACACATAGCGTTCTCTACTTGGGTATTTGTGCTTCAAAATCTACTGAAGAGTAGCTATAGCACACAGTTGGAATATCAGTGGCCGGAATAACACAGAACCCGTCCAGTGGGAACCAGCCCGTACAACATCGCGATAGGACTACCTAGGTACTCGGAGGTTGCACCATATCAACTAGAGGAAGCACCCAACCGTCTGGCATGTGTCGTCAACTGGACCGTACGAAGCCTTGATTATGCGGTGGCTGGTCGAATCAGTGGCCTTGTACCAGGATGCTTGTGCAGGATGTATTGCTTCTTCGCTGCAGGCTACTGGAACAACTACTCGCCCATTCAATCACCTTGCAGTCTATTCTCGGTGTTGGCTCTAAACATGCATTAACATTAGACGTCTCAGTTGGGTGGTTCTTTTTTGCAGTGATCACCGGTGGCTGTTGCGTGAGAGCGTGGCAGCTACTCGACCACTGCACGTTTTCTCACGACCACCAACCTTGTGCTTCAACCCTTCCTCCTGCAAGCGCCGCAAACACAATCAACTTTTGCAGTCACACCATTTATCTGTCTTGTAAGTCCAGGAAGCTCATTCGGTCCTGTTTGGTGGGATGGAATATGGCATGAGTCTGGATATGTGACCCGGAGTCCTGCTGTGCCTTGAAGGCAGCGGGCCCAGACTGGACCGCGCTGTGAATCGGGTTGACTGGCTGCCAAGGCGACATTCTACACATTACCTAGGTATTCTTGATGACTGAAGAGATCTGACAATAGGCTGATGAGAACTTGTGCTTCGCATTCACAGCGTACGAGATCTCGTGTCACACGAACTCCACCGTGGCGGGGGCCCAGCCTGGAGCCATGCAGCACAACGCCCAGGAACCCAAAGCTCGACCCGAGATGAGGGTGTCACCATGTCGGAAGATGCTGGCGTCCTCCACGTGGGCCTCATCCATCCGGATTCCGTGCCTACTCCTGGGCCCCCAACGTCGGCACCCAGCAATCCGTGGGCCCCGGCTCACCGCACCTGGCCTGCCGATACGCGAGCAACAGAACCACCGCCGCCGCCTGGCTGCCGAGGCGTTACAGTCAGACCATCACCCTGCCAGACGTCCGCACGCTGGGCTACGCCGAGGCCGGCCCGTCCAGGGGCTACCCGCTGCTCTACTTCCACGGGTTCCCGGGCTCGCGCCTCGAGGCCCGGGGGTTTCGAGAGCGTCGGCCGCAGCCACGGCGTCCGCGTCATCGTCCCCGACCGGCCCGGCTTCGGCCTCTCGACGTTCCAGCCGGGTCGTCGCATCGCCGACTGGCCTGCCGACGTTGCAGCACCTCGCGCGACACCTCGGCCTGCGGAGCTATGCCATCCTGGGCATCTCGGGCGGGGGCCCGTACGCGCTGGCTTGCGCGCGCGTGACTGCCCCGGGGACGCTATCCGCCGTGGGGTGTAAGGAAGTTTCCCACTCCCAAAGCTTTTCGATGTTCTGTCTTGTGAGGTGTCTTGTGAGGTGTTACACGAGGCAAGGTCTCTTTCCCTCCCTCGTGAGACACGTCCTAAGACACTTCTAGAGACACCTTGTGAAACCTGTTCAAGTGCAAAATACTAACCCGGAATTGCTGTAGTGCTGGCCAGTGCCGGGCCCTGTGAGGAGGGCACACGGGACATCAAGCAGGAATACCGCGAAAGCCTTATTCTTTGGCTTTGGACATACTGCCCGTCAATTGTGAGATGGCTGACTGACAGGAAGATTGATAAGGGCAAGAAACTCGTCGCCAGCGGCATGGGTATGAAAATTCGGGACATCCTAATTGCCACGGCGGGCAACAAGACCACCCAGGAACAGCAACATCACCTGCAGAAGCTGATTCACCTCGTGGAACGGAAGGAGTGGGCTCTACGTACCTCGGTTGAGCCTTTCGCCCAGGGGTCCAAGGGATACGCCTGCGAGGCAGATCTGCTCTCGCACCCGTTTGGCTTCCGGCTCGAGGAGGTCCACAAGCAAGTGTACGCCTGGCATGGAACGAAGGATGCCAACGTGCCCATCGACATGGTGCGGTACATGGCGGGGCGGCTACCGAACTGCAATCTGCGTGAACTGGCGGGTGAAACCCACGAGACCACCTCGAAGTATGCGGAAGAGATGGTGAAGATACTGGTCTCAGCTGGTGTCAGAACATCCGCTGGCGTTCGCAAGCGTATACCACTAGCGAGAAGAGGAAGATAGAACCACCTGACTTTGAAAAATTGCAATAAAGGCGGGATGAAGCGATGCAGACTTTTGGGGGGGGGGGATGTCCTACCTAGGATTTGACGACATCTGGACCCCGTGGTATATCCACGCATGGGCTCCAAAGTTGGCATCGGCCTCGAGGAGCAATGAGTCTTTTCGTCTTCCTGTCTTGCTGTCAGTTAGACTTTAGCAGGCTGCAAGAATTGAGAGCGTCTGCTTTAAATCGTGGTTGACTCAACCGCAGGTCCATGTCTGGTGAGCTTGGCGTCGAGCAATGACTTGCGTCCCAGCCCATGGTCCAGTCCAGCCTATTTAGCGGGCAGGGAAAGCCCCCGTGTCCCACGAGGTCGACCCTCGGGAGCCGCCACGGGGAAGCTAGGAAGCATGCAGATCAAGTAGACAGGCAGACAGGACCCTGTGGAATCAATTGCGCATTGGTCTCGCTCCCCATCGTCATTCTTCTATCCACTAAAGTCAGCAGCCAAGTTGCCCGCATCCTCTGCCTGATCAGGCGGGAGATCAGACTAGTCTCAGAGCCATGTGAAAAGGACAAACCACAACACAAGCTTGAAATTTCCTTTTGTTTACCAGACCCCTCACTTTCACCCTGATAGTTGAAAACACGAGAAAATTCCATCGTCTCCAGCAGTCCATACAGCCCACCTTCACTTGTGTCCTTGGACCCACCCACACCACACACACACACACACACACACACACAATTCAGCCCTCATCACGACAGACACTCCACCACCATCCATCTTCTCCAAGGCCAGCACCAAGAAATAAGCACCAGAAGCACCGCATTTGGACCACGCCGCCAGACTCACCATGCCACCCAAGAAAATCCGCTGCTCCTTCACGGAGTGCAGGGCCGAGGCACAGCGCATCGTGGGCGACTGCGGCTTCTGCCAGGGCCACTTCTGCGGCAAACACCGCCTGCTGGAAGATCACAAGTGCTCTGGCCTCGAGGACGTGAGTGGTTTTCCCATCAAGCAGCAGCCCAGCCAGGTCATGCACAAGGAAAAAGGCACAGAGGTTGGGGGAAAAGACTGAGCTGACATGTGGCGCCTTAGTGCAAGAAGGAGTCTCACGACCGCCTCGCGGCAAAGCTGGAAAGCCAGAAGACACAAGTGGTCAAGACCAGCTGAGCGACTGCGGTCGGATCATGGGAGGGGGAGGAGAGGGGGAACAGGGGTGGGGTCATCTGAAGGAAGAACAGGAGCCCCCCATGGAGACCGACTCGTCTTAATACCTAATACTACCTTGGCGGCCGTGATCTGGGGACCAAGCACCACCCGAGGGCATCCTGATGAGCCCAGGACAGGGGGGAGCCGGACACTGCGGCCTGCACTGTCAAGCATGGCATTGAGAAGCCATACGCCTTGAAGAAGAGATTGGGAAATCGGCCAGCAAGGGCCGTCACTGCGAAACAGGTTCTGTTCAGAAGTCCCACGGCTGTATTTCGCATGATATCTTCGGAGCCAACACAAAATTACTCGTTTATACTCTGTGGTCCTCATAAATCGTCCTCAGCTGCGTTTTCCCCGCCGTCTAGTAGGCCGTGCGGCTTCTTCGAGAACCTCCTCTTCTTTGACCGTCACTGCAGGAGCATCAACTCTCAACCCGTCGGCCGCCACGTCTTGTACGATCGTCTCCTCTTCAGTCTTGGCCACCTGCCTACCCTCATCGGCCTCTACCTCGATCTTCATCTCCCGTAGCTTCCTCCCCTGGATGACCTTGCCCCTGTCTGCCGCCTTGCACAACCCATTCAGGCCCAGCTCGCAATCACCACACTTCCTCCCCACCGGCGCGCAGATGGTCTGCCCCAGCCCGACCAGCAGCCAGTTGATCTCGCGCCACTTCTCCCCGGGCAGCCAGCCCTGCAGCGCCAGCCTCGTCTGCTCGGGCGTCTTGGTGGCGTGCCAGCCCCACAGGTTCGTGATGCGGTGCACGTGCACGTCGACGCCGATGCCCTCGGTCCGGCCCCAGGCGCTCGACAGGCACAGGTGGGCCATCTTGGGCCCGACCCCGGGCAGGCCCACCAGGCCCTCGATCGTGTCCGGGACGTCGCCGCCCCACCGGTCGCGCAGCAGGACCGCGGCCTCCTTCAGGTACCGCGTCTTGTTGTTGTGGAACCCCACGGCCCAGATGAGCTCGTTGAGCGCCTCGGGCGCCACGGCCAGCATGTTCTCCAGGTTCAGCCCCGGCGGCGCGCCCGGCGCGTGGGGCGGGAGCTCCGCCTGCAGCCGCCGCATGACCACGGCGTTGGTCGTGTCCTTCGTCTGGCTGCTCAGCATGAGCGCCACCAGCGTGTGGAACCGCTGGTCGCGCGGGCTGGCGTCCGTGTCGGCCAGCCTCTCGCAGCCCATGGTATCCACGGCGGCGTTGGCCGCCGCGCCGCCGGGCATGCGCATCGCCTTGGCGGCGTCGTACAGCTCCTCCCAGTCCGACGGCGCCGCGACGGTCTCGGCGCCGGTGGTAAGATCTTGAATCTTGCGCGCGGGCCTGCGGGCACGGCGGCGCGGGGAGGAGGAGGAGGAGGCACTCGGGCCATTGGTCAAGATCTGGACTTGTTCCTCGTCTTCTTCTTCGGCTTTGATCTTGACGCTTCGTGGAGTCTTGGGAGAGGTTATGGCTGTTGCCGTTCGCTTGCGCTTTCTGGAGGGAATTGCCGTCTCTTGTCGTGCCGAGGAGGGTACTATATCCTCAATGTCCGGCGCCGTGCCTTGTTTGATGGTGGTACTGGCGCCGTCCCCGGTGTATGCGAAACGTGCCATGGTCGCCCTCGTGATGCGGCGAAGGGGCGTCGTGGACGCCATGACGCACAATGGCGATCGAGACGATGCGAGTGATGTGACAGACACCCTCATGCAATGCACTCCAATCCCATCCAACAGAATCGGCCAGATCTGGGCCCCCTTGCGCGCTGAGTTGCCGGTCCCAAGAACCTTGGGTGAAGGACGACTGCTCGTGTGAAGCTGATGACTTTTGGCAGAGCCGCCACTGGTTGAAATTGGGGGTGGCAGGGGTTCCAGTGGCGGGAGTCATGGGTCTGTACCCCTGTAAGCGTGCCTGCACTTGCATGCATACCCGCCGCTAGCCTTGAATGGATAGGACGGCTGGATGAGTAGGACGTCCATCATTCTCAATCAATACCTAAGTACCTACTTGCTTCGCCTCGATGCTTATTAGAAACGGCCCTTGAGGACTTCAATGACTGCAAAAGAGCACCTTGTCTGACTGAGCGAGACCATTGCATGAAGATCCCGGCCTTTGCAGAGAAGGGTTCTACATCAGATAGATTGCTCCTCGGCGGATAAAGTGCACACTGCCGACCTCCTGACTTGTGTCGGCCGATGTCTTCTCCGGGCGGGTGGTTTCTGGCCGAATAGGCGACGTCCGAGTACGGATGTGAGAGTATAGGCGATCACTTGGGGAGCTCCTAGAGTGCCATCACATGCAAGCGTAGTCGCTCATGTGGACATTGGCGACTGCAGGACTCAGCAGGATGACTGCATCGCCAACGTGGACGACTGGTCCCTGTGACACCTAAGCTGTCTGGGTGATCTTCCATCACTTCTGTACATGTACCTAGGTATGAATGTCTTGGCTGCTCAAGCCAAGCATCTTCTCTCTTGGAGGGTCTGCTGGCTTATAATCTTTGTAAGTCATACTGGCTGCTAGTCAATATTCAGATTCTCACGGCTCACTGTAAACCCTCGTGTTTGCCAGCGTGCACATGCATGCGCCCAGCAATTCTCGTTTCCTGTCCTCCAGGGCTTGTTATTGAATGTGCCTTTTATTTCTACCTACCCAGGTACACATATATGTAGATGCATACCTAGGTAGTACTGTTCCGATTTTGCTTTGCGTTCCTTATACAAGACACTAGTTAATCATGGGGCGCACCAAATTGAGTTGCCGACAGACAAAACATTGAATCGTATGATTTTACGCCAAAAGTATCTGAATCTGTGCTCAGAATTCAGCAGTGTCGCAATGTTTGGACCGGACAGACCTCAAAGCAAGACTCCAAGCCCCCTGTGTCGATGGATCAATGGAAGTCTGGAGTGAATACCGTGTCTCGGTTATCGAATATTTGGGAAATCTTCAAAGGCTTCAGAGGATACTGTTTTACAATCCTGCTGAGATCCGCGTGGTATAAAGACGAAAGGTTGGGATTTGGTACGCACAATCATTCCCAAGTTCAGACATACCTGTGTGTGCACATGGTCTTCAACATCTGGTACACAATGATACACTGTAGAACTGCCGGTTTCAACTCCGTGACTGCTACGTATCACAACAAAAGCCTGGCTAGGACAAGATGCGGAAACTGAGAGATCGATCGATCGATCATGATCACAGGAAATATGAACTTGTTACCACGGAGCATGGGCACATAAAAGTCACTACTACTCAATGGAAGAACGCAAAGCATGGAAAACACGTAAAATTGTTCAATATCTTGTTTCCAAATTTGCCCAAGAACATTTGATCTCCGAGAGGTTTCTGCATCCACTTGTCAAACATCATGGTCTCAACGCTCGCCCAAGCAGCACCATCAGCTGCCGTTTCAAACTTTGACAGTATGACTGGCACAGAGAGATGGGAACGCATCGTCGACGAGCGCATCAGCCTCGCAAAGCAATACCACAAGCCCGAGTTCCAAGAGACCTTCAAGGACACGCCCGCCCATCCCACCTCTTTGGACGTCGTGCACAATAACGACGAGAGTGACAACGTCAGCAAGGGCATGCGTCAGCTGCAGGCTGTGCACAAGGAAGCCGTTCACGCCGGGCGCAGGGCCTACGATACCAAGTTCCACGCCGTCGTCGAGGGCCTCAAGACGGAGAAGCCCAACGAGGGGGCCTGGGAGAAGAAGATCGGCGCCGCCGCCATCGCCGCCAAGGACAAGATGACGGGTGCCCTGGACAAGATGGCCGGCGGCGCCAAGGAGATCATCCGCGCGGGCGCACATGCAGGTGTCGGGGAGGACGAACAGGTCAGGGATGCGCAGTACTTCACCTGCTGCGTCGACGGATATGTGCGCTTCATGAAGAAGGTCAACGAGGCCTTCGAGCTGGTGTACGGGAGCCGGAAGGGCGGGCAGCAGCGCATCTGGACGGCACTCGAGACGGCCAGGCGTACTGTTGATGAGGCCGAGGGGGCGGCGCTGAAGTGGGTGGCTGGTCAGGGCGCTCTCACTCCTCCTCCCTCCGTGATCTTGGCAATCCCCAGTTGAGTATTGACCCTTCAGGAAGAGCCCTCGGTAGATCGTGGACCTGGGACAACGTGAAAGTTTTCGTCACTGCGTCGAGCTGCCAAAGGCCACATGGTCTCTGTTCGCACCGGATGCTTGTAAAGTTGTCATGAAATTCGGGATCTAGGCCGAAATAAAAATGCTCTCATGTCCCATCCTTGGCCTAAGCCGACCATTCTCGCAACACTGGAGACGACCAAGCCGTTGGGTTGCGTGTCATTCCATCCGTCAGAAGTGATACGATCGCGGCGAAAAATGTGTTGGTTCCAGAAGCCACGGTGGTGTGCCTGACTATGTTAAAACACAAGGCTCTTGGAGGGAAGGTCGTGACGCCTTGTCGCATTGACGGTGCCAGGACCGCGCGCATGTCACAGGGAACTAACTTGTCGAGAGGTAGTTCTGCGAGGCTCGATATGACTCTTCTGAATGCCCACCAAAAAGTTTGGAACCTTTCCACCAGGTATGTACCAGAAATATGTACTTACCTAGGTAATCACATTGTCATGCTGAATGACGGTGACTCGAAGTGTTTGACCCTAACTCTTTTGGATAGACCGAGCGTGTGACAGCTGTCGGCGTCTTTGTTTACTTGATGCGTGACCTCTGGGTTTAATCCCCATGAACACTTTCAAAATCCACATTCCTGGTGCCGTGCGTGAAGAAATTGCCTAACTGCTTTCGGGGGCTTGCGCGCTGGACAGGTGTATTTACCAGACGCGGCCTATAGGCTACACGCCAAGAACGGGCCTATGCAAGTGGCTTGTGACCAACTTGGCATTGCTAGCCTGTAGCCAAAGTTACGGGTTGATATGGCAATCCCGACATCACCGAGGCCCGGCAAAGGATCGTCGTAACTCGGAATTGACTATAAAATCGTAATTATTGCCCACTGCCGGATTTGGAATAATATGACCCTCGTCCAGACACGGTTCAGTCCAAAAGGTGTCTTGACGCTGCACGCGAGGCTCCACGGGTGGTCTGGTCCAAACCACCCGCACCGACCGCGCGCCGGAAAAACATCGACTCCTCATCAATGATAGAGGTATATCATAACGATCGATCATTGAACGGGTCTCGGTTTCTGGTAAGAGTCTTTTGACTTCGCATCCGTTAGATGTGATTTTTCCGCTGTCAATCTCACGACGACCCACGTCATCGCCAATGTAGCAGAAACGAGCATTCGTCACTAGGGTGGTGTTTCAACCTCATACTGCCCGGCGTGTGATGTGAATGGGTCGCTCTGCGCGACCGCCCAGCATTTTGTTTCAACGGGCTCCCGAAGGAGGGCGATCGTCGGATGGCCAGCAATCTGATGTGCCGCGAGGATTGGCGGGAATCCCCACGCACGGAACATCATCTGAGCAAAAAGAGATGACGGCCGCAACCCCTGGGAAACGATACTGAAAGTTCGTTAGATCGCTGACGGGTAAACTTGATGTCTGTCTAATAAGCTGTAGCACCCTCAATTTAGGGCTCTTGAGGCTCTGCCGCCTGATCCACTCTGACATGCGGCTAAAGTACCGAGATCAATGCCCACCCCTGGCCGCCCTCCCATATCCCATGCCGCCAAGGCCACCTCTGAAACCATACAAGCCCACACTTAGTCAGGGTTCGGTGGACGCGCGCGCAGAGTTTCTTCGCCAATGAGAGGGGGGGGGGGGGATCGCCCTCAGAGCCCCCTCCCAGGCTAAATTTACCCGTACTTGCAAGTCTTCCCGACTCGTACCTAGCCTCGGTGCACTGGGACCCGTCTGAAGTTCCCCTGGCTGCGCCTAGGGTAACTACTCTAGTAAAGGGGGGAAACGCATAGGAACAGAACATTGTTTGCTGCCCGGCCCCAGATCAACAGGCGGGCCTGGCGTGTTTTACGGCCGTTCACCGGGTGCAGATCTATTCAATGTCCTGTGTTCGGACTCCGTTATCTGGAACATCGCGTTTATCTGGACATTGTAGTGCCAGGCGGCTATCTCGCGTTGACTTTGCGAGACAAGACATTATATAGAAGTCTGATATGGACGTGCAACCATCTTATTAGCTGCGCGGGGCTCAAAGCCGGTTGACGTCGTGTCATTAACTACTCAGCTCCGTCGTCCGAATTAGGTTGTATGGAGAAGAGAGAGCCGCATGTGCTCGCCGTTTTTAGACAAGCCGTGCAGGGCTGGCCCTGGTCCTCTAGGGGAGGATCGCTACGTGATGTGGGGTGGGCGGCCACAGCCTTCCCTGGAAGCAGCCCTGGAGGATATCTATCCAAACCTTCGGCGACTTCGTTTATACGAAATCGTGCCTCTTGCTTAATCCTCCGGCCGCATCTTCCGCGCAGAGCACGTACTTATACCCACCACTGTCCGACCGTTCCATATGCGCGACAGTCTGGTCGGCTTCTGAAAGGCGTCCCCAATTCCTAAATTCCAACCCACTACCCGCATGTAGCTGCTCCACCACCTGTCGCCTTGATCATGCCTCGAGTCGAAGGAATGATTACGCGGTTTCGTCGGCAGTCGGATGGGAACACGCCCTCGGACACCGGAGACTCCACACGTGCAGATGCCGTTCGCGAGAACACTATTTCCGGCACGGCGACATCATCGGTCGTGCCCAGTGACACAAGCCGCGAGGACGCCCATGGAGGCGTTTCTGCGGCGCTGGTGATCCAGCTCCTTTGTACGTGTCCTGGCCTCTGCTTTCTTTCGCGACGATCACGGCTGATTTGCGTGACATAGTACTGGCCTGTCTCATAATAGGGCTCACAGCATTCTTCTGGCGTGTCAGACAGCATCGCAGGCGTTACGCGCAGAACGGCGAACAGAGGGCACAGGCTTCGGGATTTTTCAGGCAGCTCGACATCTCGGCACCCAACGGCCTCGATCCTGGCCGGAGCACTGTCCCACCCACGTACCAGGAAGCGCTGAAATCAGCACCGTTCAAGGAAGTTGAATCCGGCCACCATCGACACAAGTCGCAGTCGATGATTATGGACGAGTGCATGATGGCGGCCTATGCCACCGAAGTTGGTGCCAATGACGAAAACCCACGGCACCACAACATCACCTCGGCTCCGAATGGAGCAATCTCGCCGTCGGCGCACAGCCACGATGCCCTCGTGCAACCCACGAGCCCGCGAGACGTGGCCCGGGGCGACATGAGGCAGTCGGTCTCGCGCTGGCTCCGAAACCAGCGGTGGGTGCCGGGAGGCAGCCCTGGGCCCCTATCGAGCAACCCGCTACAGACGCCAACGACAGCCGGATTCCCCGTGCCGCCCTCGCCGAGCTACACAGGCGTGCCACCCACTCCCTCCGCCTCGACACCACAGACACCGATGTCTGCATCCCATCTCACGCCCCTTTATCAATACCCGGAGCCACTGAGTGTGAGAAGCACACGGAGCTACATGACCGGCGACGACAGGCTGTCCATACGGGCTTCGATTCCGGAGAGCGTCTTGTATCCGTCGCCGCTCCAGCCTGCGCCGCGTTCGAGACGTCTCACTTCCGGTAGCAGAAACAGGGCCAGTGTTACCAGCGCACAAGCTTATGGGAGTGAAGCTTGGACAGATGTGACGCCTCCCGAGGTGAACCCGCCGGATCATGAGCCCCGGCGGGGCAGTTGAGAGATTTTGCCAGCCCAGCATAAAGCGGTGCTTTTCTGGGCCTCGGCCGCCTTGATGAGCGCCGGCAACTTCGACGAACTCGACGGCCTGTCTACATAGATACCTAACGCAGCGAAACACCCAATGTAGATAGATAATGTATATACCCCATGAATCGGTTCACAACCTTTGCCATCGAACGTCATGACAGTCTCAGGACTCTATCCTGGGGACACGGAGAATGCTGAGAATTCCCTATGCTGCGAGCGGATCTCAGGCTCGAGACTCCGCCACCGTCTGCCACTGTCCGCCAAAGAAGCTACGTCACATTTCCTGTCTTTGAAATCTCTAGGTGAGCGATCTCGCATTCGGAAGCATGTCTTCAGTGCTTGCGACAGTCACTCACACACATACTTGCTTAACAATTAATCCTGTCCATGACAACTGAAGGCGCGGCAGATGAAGCCGTATACTGCCAGGGAGTGGCAAAGCCGGGACCTGACTGAGGTAGATACTATTGATCCTGTTCTTGTTGACCTACATGCCCGTATGAGACGCTCGATCATACCCTTTGTATCAGTTGGCTCGGATTCCTGTGCAGCCCCCGAGTGAGTGCGCGCCCATTCGGCGGCCACGCAAGCTAAAAGTACACAGTTTCCGTATCATCGACTATGTGAACCTTGATACTCCCGTTGCGCGGGTCTGATGACAAAGTCAAACCCTCCAGCGCCTGTTCCAGAGGAAACACATGGGTGACCAGTTTGTTCATGTCAATGATACCGCCACTCATACATGAAATCCCTGCTGGCCAAGTGTCTGTGTAGCGATTGATGAAGCGGAGGTCGATCTGTGGAGCGACGAGCAGTCAGCAGTCATGCAAGTGCACCTGGATCTCGGTGATAGAATCACAATAAGATGCGTCCATGGGGGTCTACTCCGGATCACATACCTCGCCCAGCGACAGGTGCATGAAGGGCAGATTGTTCATCACGTCCTTGCCCACGCCGATCACCACCACCCTACCACCACGACGGACGGTAAAGGCTGCAGTGCAGACGCTCGACTCGACACCAGTGCACTCGATCACGCACGGCGGCGCAAAGTACTCGTCACCTCCCTCGCCCTCCCCACCGCGCGCACCAAACAACGTCCGGATGCCCCTTGCATTCCCCCGGGCGTCGAGCGACGTATCGACTCGATACGTGAGACAGGACGGTACGAGCTGCCTGGCAAAGTCAAGGCGCTTCGGCTCCAGATCGGTCACGGCGATGGGGTGTGCGCCGGAGGCGCGGGCTGCGAGGAGAGCCGTCAGGCCGATGGGGCCCGCGCCACAGATCACTGCTCCGCGGCCGAGTGTGAGCCCGGCCACGCGAAGACCCTGAAGCACGACGCTCAGGGGTTCCAGGAGGGCGCCCTCGGCGAATGTCATGTTGTCTGGAATCCTGTACCAGCAGGTCAGTCTATCTGCCATTCAAAGTGGCATATACTACGACCTTGTTGGACTGACTTGTGTAACCATTTCGCAGGATGGACTTTGTAACGCTGAAGTGTGCCATGATACGGATAGACACCCGCGAACTGAACGTCTTCGCATAGGTTGTACTTGCCCATACTGCACAAGAAACAGTTTCCGCACGGCACACCCGGCTCGATGGCCACCCTGTCTCCCGGCTTGAGGCCAGTCACTCCCTCGCCGCATCGGACAACGACGCCCGCGCCCTCATGACCCAATATGCAGTCGCCCTCAAAGACGAGTGTGCCGATCCGGCCTGCCTTCCAAAAGTGCACGTCTGAGCCACAGATCCCTGTTGTCTTGACGTGGACGAGCACTTCGCCGTGGCCAGGAGCCCACACGGGTGCCTCGACGGCCTTGAGCTGATGATCCGCGGTGGCTTGAAGAGATGGATTAGGGTGCGGTGCCTGGAGAGTCTCACGTTGACGACTCTGGGACGTGGTTCTGTCAAAGCCGTTGGGTGAGAGGTGCGATGTCAAGCCATCTGGTGTCGCCATAGTTCTTGGCTGTTTGCGTGTTGTGAAGTTGCAGTAGCCCTATGCAGCCGTGGCCTTGTGAAAGCTGGATTTTTCCGAGCTTGACCGGTAGATGGGCACAGGAGTACTGCGAGATCTGTCCGAGGGGCGTTTTGTTTTGTACTGCATCCGACTAGTTTGCGCTACGGATTGAATGTCAACTCAACGAATACAACATCTTGGGAACCACTGCCCCAGGTGTAGACAGGTGTAGACAGGTATGGACAAAAGCGGGAAGCTAAAGGAACAAAATTGAATTATCTTCCCATTTGCCGACGGTCCCGTGGGCCACAGCCCCTCTTCTCCTCACATTCAAACAAAGTATCTCCGCCACGAGAATTTTAACACCGGCCCACTAGTCCGCCGGTGACATGAACAACCGACGTGACTAGCAGTCGTCGGTCGTCCGTTCGCCACGCCGCCATCCTAGTGGTCGTCCTTGGGTTAGAGGACCCACGGCGACAACGCCCTGGTAGGCTAAGAGGTTTCTTCGGCTACTTGCTTCACATCCACAATTTGGGGGGGTCCTTTGAGTCGCCCGGCTTTCCGATTCTGGCAAGCCGAAACGCCCCCGGAGATCTTCCCCAGATTGCCTCCATGTCTCGGCCATGACAGATCTGGGGACGTGGCTAGCACTAGACCCTTGCCTCCGGACGACAGAGAGCCGATGTCATACGGGCGCTTTGAGATACCTATTTCCAGAACGAGGCGTGCCGATTTTTAAGGCCACTCCTCCTCACAGCAGCTTTTAGCAAAGCAAACAATTTTTTTCAAAGATTTCATCCTCGAGATTCTGCGGTGGTGTTAGACCTCGGCGCATACAACAGTTACATCAAGACTATTTTCTCTGAATAGCAACGGGTTTGAGAATGGCTCCGGGACGAGTTGACGAGGTTGGGGGCAATGCCCTGCATGCCGTCAAAGACGAAGCCATCGCAAAAAAGCAGCCGGCCCCCGGAACAGACTTGTCCAGATACCATGATCATGTGCTCAAGTCGTATCGTATCCTCATTGCTGATCTCTGCCAGCAATTCAACATGGGCCACCCAGGGTACGTGAGCGCGATCGAATGTGGGCCTTGGGGTAACACAGCTAACGCACAACCATCAGGGGTGCCATTGGTATGGCAGCAATAGGCGTGGCATTGTGGAAGTATGCCATGCGTTATGCACCGCACAGCCCAGATTGGTTCAATAGAGATCGTTTTGTTTTGTCAAACGGTAAGTTTGAATTGTGAGTTGCCCACAGGACAATCATCAAATCTAAATATTCTGTCAGGACACACTTGCTTGTTCCAATATTCCTTCTTGCACCTGTCGGGTGACAAAGCGATGACATTTGATCAACTCAAGTCATATCATTCGGAACGAGCAGATTCGCTGTGCCCAGGACACCCTGAGATCGAGATCGATGGCATTGAAATGACCACAGGGCCGCTCGGCCAGGGGGTTGCAAACGCAGTGGGCCTCGCCATGGCTACCAAAAGCCTGGCAGCAACCTACAACAAACCGGGATTTGAAGTCATTGATAACCACACTTGGTGCATGATTGGCGACGCCTGCCTGCAAGAGGGCGTAGGCTTGGAGGCTATTTCTCTGGCCGGGCACTGGAAGCTGAACAATTTGACCATCATGTGAGTACTGCCTCGTCTGTCTCGCAGTCAAACTTCACCACCCAAAGGCAGGCGTCCAATTTTGACGCGTCAATAGCTATGATAATAACCAAATCACCTGTGATGGATCCGTCGATATGGTAAACACCGAAGACGTCAACGCCAAAATGCGAGCATCTGGATTTGATGTTCTCGAGGTCGAGGACGGCTGCTACGATGTCGAGAGCACCGTCAGAGCACTGGAGCAGGCCCGGACGTCCACAGAGAAGCCCACTTTCATTAACATCAAGACCACAATCGGTTTGGGCAGTGCAGTCGCTGGCAAGGCAGCTTCTCACGGAGCGCCCTTCGGAGCAGACGACGTGAAGAATATGAAGCGCGCCAATGGCTTTGACCCGGAAAAGCACTTCGAGATCAGCGAAGAAGTGAGAAGCTTCTTCGACGATCTGCCAAGGCGAGGCGAGGGATTCGTGCAAGAATGGGAAGAGGTTCTCAGTCAATACTGCCAGAAATTTCCGGAGCTCGGCAGCGAACTGCAGTCTCGAATGCGTGGCGAGATTCGCAAGGACTGGAAGGAATTGATCCCCAAGACATTTGATACTGCGGACACGGCGACTCGAGTCTCCGGCGGAAAGGTCTTCAATCCTCTCGCGAAGCAAATCAACTCCTTCATGGTGGGCACGGCAGATCTTTCGCCATCCGTGAACATGATCTGGGACGGGAAGGTGGACTTTCAGCCTGTAAGCTTTTCAAGTGTCTTCTTTCTCTCTTCAGATGTTACAGAGAACAGCGCCTTTGAATATCCCGGCTGACACTACGGCGTAGCCGAATCTGAAAACATCGTGTGGCATCAATGGGAATTACGCAGGCCGTTATATCCACTATGGCGTTCGCGAGCACGCCATGGCCGGTATTGCGAATGGCCTCGCTGCTTTCAGCCCAGGCACCTTCATCCCGGTCACCTCGTCATTCTTCATGTTCTATCTCTACGCCGCGCCAGGCGTGCGGATGGGGGCCCTGCAGAGGTTGCAAGTCATCCATGCCGCGACGCATGACTCCATCGGCGCGGGCGAGGATGGCCCTACGCACCAGCCGATCGAGCTCGCAGCGCTGTACCGATCGATGCCCAGCCTGCTCTACATCCGGCCGGGCGATTCCGAGGAGGTCGCTGGCGCTTGGGCGGTGGCCATCGAACACAGGGACGGCCCGAGCATCGTCAGCGAGAGCCGCCACAAGGTCCCGCAGCTTCATGGCGGCGCGCAGGGAAAGGGGTCAACAAGCCGAGAGGGCGTGGCCAAGGGCGCATACATCCTCCAAGAAGCTGACGGCGGCCTCGCCGCGGACGTCACCATCATCGGCGTGGGGGCTGAGCTGTCGTTCGCCGTGGAAGTTGCCAAGGGGCTCAAGACGCGGAACATTGGCGCGAGGGTGGTCAGCTTCCCTTGCTGGCGCTTGTTCGACCAGCAACCGGTGGAATACCGCCGCAAGGTACTCTCTCGTCATGGACGAGATGGTGTTCCAGCCGTGGTCATTGAGCCATATGCACCGAATGGCTGGGAGCGATACGCGGATGCTGGAATCAACCTGCGTCGGTTCGGGCATAGTCTGCCGGGCAAGTACATTTACGGACACTTTGGGTTTGAGACGGAAATGATGACAGAGAAGATTGTCACATATCTCGAGGGTATCAAGGGTGGGAAATATTACAAAGGAGAGTTTGTTGATCTGTGACGGGGCTTAGGGTCGATGAGAAAGCAACCGTGGAAATGAGTCTCGGAAATTGCGATCCTGTACAATCGTACTTGAATAACACATTCGGTTGCAGTTTTGCTTTATTAGCCTCTCACGAAGCCAAGGTCAAATCTGCCTGACTTTCAAGTGGTCACAGCCTTCGGGTCAGTCGTTGGCGGATTTTCAACCTTTCTTTATTGAGGCACGACGTCTCCTCGGACAGTTACAGCCTCCCCGAGCCTTTTCATATAAGTCACTGATACCCCCAACCTGTGTGATATCTTGTTTCTTTTCCTCCGTGGTTTATCGAGAACTGTCTTCGCCCACCTTTTCAAAGTACCTAGGTAGGCAATCCATGTCGAACCGTGCCGCGACCTTTTAACCTGAGAGGTGCACAGGCTCCGAACCGCCGTGACCGACGATTAGAGGACGGGGACATAGGACGACAACATGAAGTGTGACGGTAGATGCTACAGATTTTGAAGACTAGTACAATATGATGACTTACATACCGCAAAATAGACCTTGCTGTCAAGTTGGACATCTCGACTGTACAAAATATACCCAGCAGGTACAATGTGGCTAGGCTGATCTCGTCCAAGTGAGACGACAGCTGACTCCTGAGCAATTTGTTTTTTTTTCCTTCCTTTTGCCCCCGCATAGCATACGGCCGTGTCTTCTGCGTGAGCGATGCAATGGCCGCGTTGTATTTTCTGCGTTCCATATGTACAGACTCATCTAGCGCGTGGACCTTCGGAGTGGCTGCTTGGTTTCGATGATCCTACACGGATTTCTCTTGTCATGGCCCTCACTTCGGACATACACGGACCCGTTTTCGTGATGCATTCATCCGCCTGCAGATCTGCTGAAAGCGGCCGAAATCTGAGGAGAGTTAGCTTTCGCTACGTCAATCTTGGCACGATCCAAATCTCAGCAAAAGCAAGTCCCGAGCATCGAGTCGCGACGAGTAAACCTCTGATCGATCCGAGCGGGCTGCTGATACACAGTACCTAGATACCTCTGAAAGACTCACGTACCCTAAGGTAAGTAGCATGGTGGGGAAGCATTGCGCAATGCGCCAAACTTACCAAATCTCTAACGCCAGACGGCATGCATGGTCGAATGCCGTGCGACGAATTGCGAACTCAAAATGTACCGCGCCCGAGAACCAACGTAGCACATCCCCGCTCATGGGCGCATCGGCCCTAGGTACTTGACTAGGTAGTCTCATCGATGGTGATGCCCTCAGCACCGCCGGCACCCGGCTGCGTACATGAACCTGCAGCGTGACGGTATTAAACCCATTGATACTTTCAGAGTCGTACCACCACGTTGTTACGTAGACCCGGATATCAACCGATTGGCAATTGGCTCTGGCTCTCTGTGCAACTATAAGATTCCCGAGTATCTGGCAAGTGTCCACCTTCTGGGCGCCACGACTCTTCCTCGCTCCACACCCCCCCCCCCCCCACTCTCAAGCCAGACATCTCACAAAGTCTCTTGACTCGAATCCGTTACCATGGATAAAGCCTCAGAGGTCTTCTCGTTCAAGAGCAAGACGCCGACCGTGTTGACGGGTTCACTGGACCCAGGCCGCGTCGACTATGACAAAGTGCGAGCATTCTCCAGGGCCGAGGCCAAGGCCGCCAACCGCGCGGAGCATGAGCAGACTTTCAGGGAGGCCCTCAAGACAAACAGGAAGGCCGTCTTCTGGTCCTTTATCATATCCATGGCCATCATCATGGAGGGATACGACACCGCTCTCATGCCGCAGTTCTACGGCTACCCTAGTTTTCAGAAGCGCTACGGACGGTACTTCCCGGACATTCAGGAGTACTCCCTCGAAGGAGAGTGGCAGGCCGGCCTGTCCAACGGCCAGGCAGTCGGTGTCATCATCGGTGGCTTCATCAACGGGTGGGCTTCGTCGAGGTTCGGCTACAGGAGGACCATGATGGCCGCCCTGTTCTGGATCAACTCGTCCATCTTCGCCGTCTTCTTCGCCCCCAGCATCTACGTGCTCCTGGTGGGCCAGTTCCTCTGCGGTCTCGGCTGGGGCGTCTTTGCCACCACGGGCCCGGCCTACGCCTCCGAGGTCTGCCCCATGGCGCTGCGCGGCTACCTCACCGTCTACAACAACATGTGCTGGGCCATCGGCCAGCTGATCGCGAACGGGGTCCTCAAGGCACTGGTCGACAACGACACGCAGTGGAGCTATCGGATCCCGTTCGCAGTGCAGTGGGTGTGGCCGCTGCCTCTGTTCATCCTCGTGGCCCTCTCGCCAGAGAGCCCGTGGTGGCTCTGCAAAAAGGAGCGATACGGAGACGCGGCCATCAGCCTCCACCGGCTGTCATCACGACCGGAGAGCGAGGTGCAGAACACAATGTCGCAGATTGTGTTTACCATCAGGCTTGAAAAGGCAAGGACCAAGAAACGCGCGGATGATGCTCTTGCTTCCCGAGGAGACCCTTCACCTTCCAAAAACCGCTTGTGGCACTGGATCACACGGCGATTTGTTTGTCAATCCCTTTCTTCCGCCCCTTCTCTGTCCTCCACTGGCACTTCACGGCTCATCTATCTCGGGATTTGATTTGTTGTACATTTTTTTTTCTATTTTTTTTCTAACGAGATATGATCTCACAGGAACTCCAGTCTGGAACGACCTACATCGACTGCTTCCGCGGCCTCGACCGCCGCCGCACCGAGATCTGCTGCGTGGCCTTTGCAGGGCAGATGCTCTCGGGCGCCCAGTTCGCCTACGGGCCCAGCTACTTCTACCAGCAGGCGGGCATGTCCACCGACGACGCCTACAAGCTGGCCGTGGTGTCGCCCGCGCTGGCCCTGATCGGCACGCTGACGTCCTGGGTGCTGCTGGCCTACCTCGGGCGCCGCACCATCTACCTAAGCGGCATCACGGGCATCACCGTGCTGCTGGTCCTGATCGGCGTCATCTCCGTCGTCTCCAACAGCAACGCCGCCATCTGGGCCCAGGCCGCGCTGTGCCTCGTGTGGCAGCTCTTCTACTCGCTGAGCCTGGGCCCCATCACCTACTCCATCATCTCCGAGACGTCGGCGATGCACTTGCGCGCCAAGACGGTCGTCCTCGCGCGGAACACGTATAACGTTGTCACGGTGATCTCTCTGGTCATCGAACCGTGAGTTTTGCCGCCCCCCCCCCCCCTAATTCTGCTGTGGAGGATCCATGTCTGACAAAGGCACAGGTATCTGATCAACCCTACCGAGCTCAACCTCAAGGGGAAGACTGCGTTCTTTTGGGCCGCTACCTCCGCGCTCACCATGGTGTGGGCCTACTTCCGTCTCCCAGAACTCAAGGTTCGTACTGGCCCCTAGATGAAACCTGCAGACCTGCCTTGGCTGACCTTTTCCCCCAGTACCGAACCTACGAAGAGATGGATGTACTGTTTGCTCGGAAGCTGCCAGCTAGGAAGTTCAAGCACGCCGAGGTCCAAGTCTACGAGGATTCCGAGTACAAGATATGCTTGGACGACTAGCATTCCTGGTCCTCTGTGCCGATATGAGTCGGCCGCAGGTCCATGATTGGTGATATACCTGATAACGAACGATGATTGCCTTTTAACTTTTGTTTCGGTGATCTGGTTCGAACGATTTTTCCTGGTCTCTACTTGACCTACCATCACTCTCGTCCTTCGTAACCACTGGTGCAGATGTTTCGAACTCTGATGGCCCGGGTGAAACGAGGAGGCTTGAAGCTTTAATAAGTGGCCACTTGGAATGGCCGAGAAACCAAAGTCTAATTGCCATCAAGTAATACAGCCAAGCTTTATGGCGACATCGGGACGCAGATTCGGAAAAAATAAGTTCGGCAGACTCCTAGGGCTCGGCCGTCGGAACGTTGCCGGCTTGGACTCCTAACGCCACCACCCCCATGGGCAATGTCCCCTGGCTATGCACAAATACACCTTGGGTGTTAGGCATCCCTATTACGTAATATGGGTCCCCCCGCTGTACACTTAGACTCTTCCCATCAGCTAGCGCACGCTACCGTTTCTTCTCAACAACATACACACGCTTTTATACAATACAATCAAATAGACTAGCTTTTCACTAAAGACCTTGTCTATTTAATGTTAAAAGCTATTGTAACGTACGCTCGCATTACATAATAACTATACTTATCTTTTAATTTTATTGAAAAGACCTGATTTAAGCTTCTTGCCTCGCTGGCAACCTTTTCCTTTAAACGACTCGTTAAACAAACAATTAAACAATTAACAATTAACGACTTAACTTAATCTACTAGCAACAAAAAGCCCCTACAAATTTACTTACAATATATCTTTTTCTTTTAATTAACAAAAGTTAATCGGCTAAAGACCTTAGCTTTATTGAAAAAATATCCTTTTAATAGCCCTAAAATAACCTTTCTTTCCTTAGTCTTTATGCACTTTTAGCCTATAAGATCATACTTAATTAAATTAATTATGCTAAAGAAATTTTAAATAAGACTAATTAACTAAAATCATCTTAACCTTATCTACCTTTAACAAACGTTAATTATATATAAGCACTCTTTTTTTTTTTTTTTTTAAATGGCTTTAAGCAATCTACTAAGATTATAATAATTATAAGCATAATAGCTTCTGCGATTTATATAATAATCCTTGCTAGCTCTTATAATAAAAGTTTAATTAAATAATCTTAATTATGCCTGTTATTTAAGCGAAAACACTGTTTTTAATTTATTTAAGAAATAATAGCCGCTAAAGTAAAAAATATACTTTTAAAGCTTTTTTGCGTTTTTAGCCTAGTAGCAAAAATTAGGCAATCTACTTTAGTTTAAAGAACCTAAACTGCAATCTTAGCTTGTCTTTAAACTATCTTTTTTGTTATAATCTAGCATTGAGTTAATAAAGCAAGCATTAAATATACTTACTTTAAAAGCAATCGCTAATATTAAAAAAAGCGTGCTTAATTGCATTAAATACTTAGAGCTTTTATTATCTAATAACATTAATATTATCTAATATTTATTTAAATAGCAAAAACCTTTAAAGGAGTTTATAAAGCAGAAATAATAAGCTAATAATATTTTAATTTATATATCTTTTAGCTCCTTCTTGCAGAGTGTAACTAATTCTCTTACTTTACTATATACTTTAAACTCGTCTCTGCTTTTATAGGCATTTACCTCGTCTCTTTTATGTTTGCCTTCTAGCTATCTTAGTCTCTTTAACTCTTAAGTTAAAGTTGTTCTTTTTACTTTGCTATTTTTAAAAGGTTTATGCTTTAGCAGCTATATTAATAACGATAATAACTTTAATTTTAATTTTAATCTCTTTTTTAATCTTAATATATTTATTTAACTTAATATTATAGCTTTTGCTTTAAATAACCTTAGCAATCCTTTATTAAACTCTAATTAACCTTTTATAAGCTAAGCTTTTAAAGATTTGCTTGTTTAACCTTTTATTAGCAATTAAACTTTTAAAGGATAGCTTATTTAATTTATCTTTAAAAATTGCTCTCTTAGAGACTAAGTCTAAAAACCTTTCTACTTTTACTTAAACTTTTAATGCAATGTTATTATTATTTATATAGTTAAATAAACTATGGGTCTTAGTATATTTATAAAGCTTTAACCTATTATAATATAATTTGTCTCCTTTTGTGTCTGCAAGGTTTTAGCTAAAAATACTAAATATATTTAGCAAAAATAAATATTGCAAACTAAACAATACCTTTAAAGTAACCTTAATTTAACATTAGATTTAATCTAATTTTAATATCTCTTTAAAAGATTCTTAGGCAGTATTACTCTCTAATTGCCTAGTCGCTATACTTTAAAGGTTTTTAAGCGCTTATTTAAACTTTTGGTAATATATTTTTTGACTAAGCGTTAGCGCCTTAATTATTAGGAATTCCAATTTCCTTATTATTAGCGATTTTAATAATTGTTTCGCTTTAGAAACTAGCAATTAGAATTAAAGATAGGGAGCTATTTATTTTAACAACGCTATAGCTGCAAATCTTTTTATCTACGCTATTTTAATGACTGTAGCTTATATAATTTCTTATACTAAGCTAGTATAAGGCTAAAATTAGAGATGTTTAAGTTTAATAGCAAAATGGTTAATAGTTTTATTGCTAAAATTAAGCATTTAGCTTAAATCTGCAAAAAATAAGCAGTACTGTTTAACCTTTTTATTAATATTATTAGCAAAAATAATATTAAAGGTATATGCTAGTTTATGTTTTTATTGCAAGCTTAATATACAAGGTTAAGTTATAGCCTAAACAACTAGCCTAAAAAGCTTTAAAGCTGATTTTGCAAAGATTGCAGTAATTTAATAAAGCAAGCTAACTTGCTAGTATATATATTCAACAACAAAGATAGATTGCCCCTTTAAACCTATATTAATAAGAAGATTTACTTTTATAATAAGGTTAAAGATATAGACAAAGACGCTTAAGTTTGCTATATTTACGCTTAGATAGATCTTTTACTGCGAATGGCTATTTCTCTATATAAAAACAATAATACGCTGGCAGAATTCTGCTGATTAGTTTAACGTAAGCAATATAATATTTAATAAAGGTAGCAAAAAGAAAAAAAAAAGAATAATGCCTTTAAAAACCAATTACATAGTCTCTGCAATTAAATAAGCAATAAAGCTTAGTATAATAAACCCTATAATAATTATAGCTGTGGCAATTTATATAGCAACGCTAACTATAATAATTGCAACTAAGACTATAGTCGTTAAAATAATCACAATAGCAACGATATTAAACGTTGCAATTCGCCTGCTAACTAAAATTAAGATACTAGAAAATTCAGCAATAAAAGCTTTTATAATAATAAAGGCTCCTATAATAACAAAGGCTATAACTAAAGGGCATTTAAAAATAAAAGGCAGTTTAATATAAAACCTTCTTTTAACTATATTAAAAATTTGGATAAATCTATTTATAATGCTAAGTTAAGTAGGCAAAACTGCTATGCTTATATAGGTAATGCTAAGCTTATAGTTAAAGCTTATTTAATAAGCCTAAACGATAATTATTAAAATAAGTTTATATTATAAAAAATCGCCAATAAGATCTATAGGTTTTATTAGATAAATAACGCTGATTATACTAACTTTTTTAAAGATAATGTTAGGCACTTTAATAAAAAGCCTAATTTAAAAAAATAATTAAGCAGTAAGCCTAAGGGACACCTTTGCTATTGCAGCAGCAGTTTCTCTTTATTATTATTATTATTGCTAATATATTTATTATATAGCTTGCCTTTATGCCTAACCCTATCTTTATTAAGTAAGCTGTTGATAGCTTTAAAGGCAGATAATATTGCGATATATTTAAACTAATAGCACATCTATATTAAAAAAAAAGATTAACTTTTACTAATAATAAGGCACTTTTTAACAAAGCTATTAAAAGATTAATTATTACTATCTAGGTTACATAAGGCATATATTATATGCCAATATTAGCATTATTACCTGCTACATTTATCTAAAACTTTTTATATTTTAAGCATTTATAAATTACTGTTTATTTACCTATTAAAAAATATTTCCCTAGAATATTAAACATTGCTTTTCTTATTAGTCTTATCTTAAGATAGACTCTTATCTTTTATTACTTAACTTATTCCTTATTTATACTTAATATGCTTATTTACCTTAGCGGCATTAAAAAAGGCTTAAAACTTATTTATTTTATTAATTTACTAATTAACTTGCCTAATAAAGGCAAAATATTATAGACTATTACTAAGAAAGTATATCTTATAGATAATCTCTCTTATAGCTTTTTATTAAGCCTAAGCTTTCTTAAAAGCAATTGCCTTTATATATTTTAAAGAAACAAAAAATGCAATAATACCCTTTACATTAGCAACATTAACAAAGAGATTTAGGCTACCTGCATTAAGGCTATAAAGGTAAAATAAAAGATAATATAACTTAAAGCTGCTAAAAACGTTGTTTTACTACTAAGGAAAGGTTGCATTATTTAAATCTAATATTAACCTTTGCCTATATATCTAAATAAATATTTTATTAATCCTATTCTTATTATTAATTTTTGCAAAATAGCATACACTTTTCTTTTTAACGCTTGCTTAGATAAACAAATAAACTTTATTTAAATCTTTAACTTTAGCAAAGTATTTATTACCCTTTGCAAGGGATAAAGTTTAAAAATATTGTAAAAAATAAAATTAACCTGCGATGCAAAGATATTTTTTACCTTTAAAAATAATAAAATTAATATTACTGCTATTTTTATTATTAACTTTTTAAAAGATAAGCTGCTAAAAGAGAAATTAAAAGGCTACTACTTAAATAGATATCTTTTCTATTTACTTATATTAGATCTTAATTTTAATGTTAATAAAGCAAATATTTTTGATTATTAGGGCTTAGAACTTAAAAATAAAATTTGCTAACTTATTTTTTATTACCATTATTTATTTAATCTTTATCTTAGATAATTTAATAATAGTATTAATATAAAAGTTTCTTTTAAAAAAAATGCTTAGTTAAATAACCTTTTTTAGCAGCTATATAACCTTTTTAAGAAGAACTATCAAAATTTTAACCTTATTATAAACTTTCTTAAAGATGCTAAAGTAATAAAAAATGTTTTATTAGGAAACATTTGCCTTGCAGCTTTGCTAGCTTTTTTAGTGTACCATAATAAGAAACCTTGTATAGTTATTAACTTATATTATATTAATTTAAAACTGCTTCTTTATAGTTATCTCTTATTACGCTAAGATAACATTTTAGCATCTTTTAAAAGCTATTTTATTTTTATTATTATAAATATGCTTAAAAGTTTCTTTTAGCAGCTATTAGCAGAAAAGGATAAATAGAAAATAACCTTTGTTTCTTTCTATCAAAGACTTTAATACCTTACAATTACTTTTATAAGCCTTGCAATTACCCTAAGTTTCTTTTAACACTACATAGAAACTCTTTTTAGGCAATATTTATAGCTTTTTGTCTTAGTTTATATAAATAACATTATTATTTTTTTCTACATTATTTAAGATTATCTTAGTTATCTTAAAGTGGTTTTTACTATTTTAAAAAACTTTAGTTATATTATATTTCTTACAAAATGCCATTTTGCTCAGCAAAATATTTACGCTTTAAGCCATTACATCTCTTATTTAAATCTTTTAACCATAAAGAAAAAAATAAAGGCTATTAAGAATTTGGCTATGTTAATAAGCTTAAAGACCTTTAAATTAAAGCTTAGTCTTATAGAGTATTATTAAAAGTTTATCCCTAACTATACAATAATCACCAATCCCCTTATTAAGCTAAAAACTATTAGATTTAAGAGCGCTTTCCTAAAAAGTTATTAACGTAAAAATTAAACTAAGCATAGAGCTTTTCCTTTTAAAGCAACGTTATTATTTATTTTGCCGCTAATAAAATAAAAATTTAAGAATCAGTAAAAGCGATAAAAGTATATTAACGTTCTTTGGAAAAAGGCATAGACTGCCTAGGAAAAATTAAAAGACTGCCTAATTAACACAGTTAATCTAGCTTTCCCTAATTATTTTAAGCTATTTTACTTTTATATAAATACTAGCACTTTTAAGATTAAAGCTAGCCTATATTAAGTTTAGGATAATAGGCATAATTAATTAATTTTATTTTTATTTTAAACTTTAACTACAGCAGAAAAAAATTACTTTATATTAAAGCTTAAGGCTTTAAGATTAGTTTAAGCTCTTGAAAAATATTCTTATTACTTAGATCATAGCAAGATTATCATTATTATTAACTATAAATTAATTATAAATATCTTTAGTTTTAAAAATTATCTGCCTTATAATATTCGCAAAATTACAAAGTAAAAGCTTTTTTTTAACTACTTTGCTTATAATTTATAAATGGTATATTAGTTAGGTAAATATTATATTAATGTTAACGCGCTATTACGCTTTTTTAAAACCAATAACAAATCTGCTTTTTTTATAATATAAAGCTTTATTTAATATATAATTAAACTGCTAGTATATATATATATTATTATATAATATTAAGCTTATCTTCTAGCTAAGCCATCAGCAAAGGCAAATATTGTTAAGGATTAATAGCTAGCTTTGCTTAACGTAATAACAGCTATTGTTACTAGCCTACTACTAATCCCACTTTAACTTTAGGCTAATTTAATTAAAAACCACTAATTAGTATATTTTAAGCGCCTAGAGACTCTTATTATTAAGATATAATTTATATAACCTTAGATATTAAATTAAATTAAATAGTTAGTTTTAATAGTTTTACCTTTGCTAGCTAATATAAAACTGACTTTTAATTTATTTATACCCAAAATCAATATTTTTAAGCATAATAAATAAGTTATAAATATTTTATAACTTTTACGCAGTTAGACTAAGGATTTAGTTAAGGCACTTAAAATAAACCTATTTTTTAAAGGTATTTATTAGCGCATTTTTACCTTAGCAAAAAATATAGTTAGCAATGATAATAAGCTATGCCTTAGCATTTATAACTTTTATTTATACCCTAAAACTTAGTTATTATACTTTATAAATAAGAAAAAGACAAGGCTTATTCTCTCTATAAAAATAATACTTTATATTATATATATAGCTTATAATAAGCGCGTATATATAGATAAAAACTGCGTTTATTATTTTTTTTATAATATTGTTTTTTTTTATAATATGCAAAAAGCTATATATGAGTATATTATAGCCTACGCTATCTATAGTTTAATTAAACAATTAAAAAAGCCTGAATTTGGCAATCTTGTCTTAATTAATACTTTTAATATCCTTATTTTAATCATTTGCCTAGACTTTATTATTAGTCTACCCCCCTTTTTTAAAAGCAATGACTTTATTTTAATTGCAACTTATAAAACATTAAAGTTTATAATTAAATTGCTAAGCAAGGCTACTTAAATAAGCAAACAATAAGCAAGGGCTTATATTAAACACATATATCTTATATAAGGTTTTTTTAATATATTTATATTAGATATAGACGCAAAGTTTACTAATAAACTTTAAGCAAAACTTTGCAAGGCTATTAATATATAAATTTATATAACTGCCGCGCATTATTCTTTTGCTAATAGCTAAGCTAAGAGAATAGTTTAGATAGTAATAGTTGCTTTAATTGCAGCAATAAAAGCTTTATATAATTTTTACCTATAGAAAGATAATCTCCTTTATATTTTCTTTATTATAAATACCTCTTGCTCTGCTTCTACTAGATAGGTTCCTTTTATCGTCTTATATAGTTGCTAGCTTTGCAATTTTAATCTGCTTATCTCTAACGCTATTTTTTTGCAAGGCTTTGCTTATTAACATTAAATAATACGCAAGGAAACCGCTAAGTTTATTTAAATAGCTTAAGCAAAAATAAAAATCTATTATAACAATTGCTATATTAAGCTTTTAATATTATAAGAAAATAATTATATTTATATTTGATTTACTAAGCTAAGTGCTTATAGATATTATTTAAACTATTAAACTAAGCTTATATTTTATAAAATAAAACTATTTTATATTTTTAAAAAAATTAGCAAACTTAAATATTAAGTTAATCTGCCTATTTAGCTTAAATAAAACCTTAATATCTCTATTAAACATCTTACTTTTATATTTAAAACGCAAGCTGCAGCTATATAACTTAGCCTTAGCCTGCTTACTAAAAATAATGTTAAAAAATTTATTATTAACAAAATTATAAATTATGCTTAGATAAAGAAACTAAAAGAAACTTGTAAAATGCTTTACTACAAGGTTAAATGGCTAGGTTACAAAAGCATTATATAAAAAACATACAACTCTTTAATCTAAAATATCCTTAAACTTATCTAAAAATACCGCCAGAAACACTATCTTAGCTATTATCCTAAATCTCAATAATATTATTATATGTAAAAAGTAGCTTTAACTCTAACAAAACAGATCCAACATTGTTAGCCCAGCTTTCTTTATCTTTCTTTAAATATCCTCTACTTTAAAATACTAAGATTTTTTTAACAATAATATCAATTTTTACCATTATTTAGACAAGCAAAAAAGCTATTGCCTGCTGCTTTTTTTTTAGCAAAGCAACCAGCAAATTTTAAGGCATGCTATCAACCTTTCGCTACAAACTAAAACCCAACCCCCATCCTTCTTCCAAACCTTAAACCATCCACCAACCTTATAAAAACGCAAACTCTAAACTATACTCAAACTTTTCGCCTTTATACAACCACTTTATTTTCCTTTTTATAAATTAAGCAACTTAATTAATTTTTTATTACCCTATATAATTCTGCCTTTAATATTATACTCTTTTATTTTATACTTTTCTTCTTTTAAACCTAACCCTATTTATAATCGCAAATATAAGCATATATAAACATTTTTTAAATCTTATTTTCTTTTAATTAAATAAAATAACGTTTAAAACCTTTAACTACTATTGCCTAAGCAACTTGCTGCTTTAAGCATATAAAACTAAAAATAGCAATTATTTTTATTTTTTATACTTTAATAAAAGCATTACCTAAGTTAATTGCAATATTTGCTTATAAAATGCGCCTAATTACCTTAAATAACACTCTAACGCATTTACTAATAATAACAACATTTATTGCAATATATAATTAAATTTAGCTTTTTATAAAACATAACTTAAAGTTAAGTATAGCATTAGCAGCTAAAAGGTTATAGTTTACAGCTTTTTAAAGCACTGCTTTTATAAGTCTTAGCGTAGTTATCTTATTATAAATAATAAAATTATATAACCTTTATCTTTAATACTATATATTAACTTTAACCTTAGCTAATTTATTTTATAAGCTTATATATTAATAAACAAATATTGCAGCTTAATAATAAACAACGCTACTTTATATAATAAAAAACTAGTTTTAAAAGCTATATGTAGTATATTATTTTATAATAGCTAAATTACAGACGCTTAATAATAAAACTCGCTGCTGCGCTTTAAACGCAGCCGCCTTACCTTCTCTCTAACTCTTTTTATAAAATATCTTTCTAATAAACGCATACTCATTAATTATCCAGCCTTTTTAGCTATAAATAAATAGTTTAATGAAAATTATAATAATAATACTATTATTGCCCTAACCTCTACCAAATATATTAACCTGCGTTAATATAACGTTAAGACTAACTTAATTATTTATTTTAATAAGCCTTTGCAGAGCGGCGCCTTAAAGCATATTAGCATTAATGTTATTGCAAGCAATAAAGGCATAATAAAATAATAATAAAACACTAGTTTTAAAATGCTATTACCAAGCATAAATTTCCCGTTTATGCTTATAGCTTTTCCTCTTTTTATAGCACTATTTTTAAAAATATCCCTTAAGCAGTTATTATTAAAAATCTAATAAAATCATAAGCCTTAGCTAGGCTAAGCGATTATTTTACGCAAGCTGCAAAAAATGTTAACGCTATTATAAATATTAAAGATAAAAACGCGTTAATTATAAAAGCAACCATCTTTAGCAAAGTTGCATATGCTAAATAATCATACCTTTATTATTGCATTATTTTTAACAATAATTAATATAATACTTTTTACTGTAATTTTATAATAAATAAAATTAGCAATAATCTACTAATAATACTTAGCATAGTTTTATACATTTACGCCTATTTTTATTAAAGCATATATATTATATTAAAGTATCTAGCACTACTTTATAACAAATAAATTCCTTTTATTACTATGTATATTTCTTTTATATCTTTTTTAAAGCTAATTAACATAAGCAAT
>JALRMF010000423.1:0-39626 GCA_026120015.1 Dendrostoma leiphaemia | reverse complement strand
ATACCTTAATATTAAAAGCACCTTAAATTATAAGGCATTTAAAGCTATAATATAATAAAAAGGTTAATTAGCAGCTAGTAAATAGCTATAATAGATTGCTATATAAGATTATTTAAATACATTACTGCTTATTTCTTAAGCTAGTTAACTAGCTAAAATTAAATAAGTTAATAAATAAAAAAACTATTTTAGTATAGTAAAAAGTTATTATATTTCTTAAAATCGTTAGCTAAAGCTTTAGCATATAAAACATAGCGCACAAATGCTAACACAGCGTTAATTATATTAATTAAATCTTTTACAAAGTCTTTATTAGCTATACTAAGTTAGCAAAAGCTAAAATTACAAAGCTGTTATTAAATAGGCAGTTATATATTAAAAGACACCTAGACTTATAGCCTTACTTTAAGAATTATATTAACGCTATTAATAGCACCTATTTTGCTGTTTTGCTAAAAGGAAAAAACTAAAGAATATAATATATTTATAAGAAATATGAGTTGTAAAATATACTAGCTATTATTAATTTTAATAATTATTTTATATATATATTAGCTAGCTAAGCAGGCTTTGCAAACAATAAAATTATATACTTTAATGCTTATAAAAAAGGTAATCTAATTATTCCTAAGAGCAAATATTTATTAGCTAATGCTAGCTTTATTATAAAAAAAAGCTTTTAATCTTATATTAGTTTATATAATATTATATTTAAAAGTAAAAAGCTAATAGCTTAAAGCTAAAAAACAGCAAAGAGCTATATAATAAGCAGCATAGCTTGCTAAAGATTATAGTAAAGCATATATTTAGTATTTTAAAGGCAAAGTTTTAAATTTATAAAATGCAGCCGTTCTTAAATCTTTATATTTAAGCACTGCTAATATTTGCAACTTATAACTTAGTTAACGTTTTTATTAACAAAAGGAATTTAGTAATAAATATAAGGAAAAAGAAGAAATTAGTTATTAGAAACAAAGGTGCGATAGTAAATAACAAAGCTATTAATAAAAAAAAAAGCTAAAGCAATTAGCAAAAGAAATAGTTATAAACGGCTAAAAGCATAGCTTGCTAATTAAATATTTATAAATTACCTTTTTAAAACTAAACATAGCTAGAAATAGTATAAAAAAAAGTTTAAGCAAAATGCTAATATAACTAGCTACTTAAAAATCAACCTTACTTATAATACTTTTAAATAGCTTATAATCTTTCTTCTTATTATTAAATACAACTGCTTTATTTAATTTTATAACTAATGCTTTTATCTTTCTATCGCTAGCTAAATAAAACTATTACGCAAAATACCTATTAATATAAAACCTTCTTAATATACCTATTACTTTATAATGCAAAAGTTTATATATTTATTCTTTCTTAAAGAAAATTATTACTTTAATTACTTATTTGCTTTTGCAATCTTTAACCTTAACTAATGCTACTATAATAAATTTTATACTTTTTAATATATTAAATTACACATTAGCCTTACACTGCTTAAAGGCAAGCGCTTTCTTAAGTATAATATTATTAAGGTTACTAATGCTTATTGCAAAATTGCTATAACCTTAAACCTTTTTTTTAACTTTAAAAACTAAGCTTATTTTAATATATATTTTAATAATATATAGTTTTATTTTAAAGTAATTAGCGCTTTTAAATATTTAAAGATATAATTAGCTAATTATTTTAAGAGATTATAAAAAAAGATATACTTTATAAAACTTATAAAGCTATTTTCTATTATTAATATATTTAATAGTTATAAAATTAAACTTTTCTTTACTAACTTCGCAAATCTGCTTATTAGCTTACTATATATATTTAAGGTTATTAAAGCAATAATATAGCTTGTTTTTAGTAAAATCTTTATATAGTTACTTTTGCTACAAAAATAACTGCTTATTAAATAGCTGCTTTATAATTGCCTAGGCTATAGCCTTAAAAATACTTATTAGCTAGTTATTCTTTTAACTTATATAGCTAATAGATTAAAAAATAAAAGGTTATTTTTTTAAAATTAGATAATAGCTTTTAACTTAGGCTTTAGCATATTTATTTTACACAAAGCATATTTAAGCATAAGTATAAATAATAAAAAAGAAAGTAATGCTTAGCTATTAATAATTAATTAGCTAATTTAAGGCAAAAAGATATTATTATTATCTTTATCTTTTAGGCTATAAAGCCTTAGATTAAAAAAAGTTATATTATTTGCTATAATAATAATAATAATATATAAAAATAGCGGGGTTATATATTTAGCAGAACTATAATATTAAGAAAAAAATAGAATTAGTTATAAAACTAAAAAAACTAGCATTTGCTGTTAAATTGCTTAAGGAATGCAGCTTGGCAAAAATGCACGGCAAAACTCTCTATAGCTAAATCTACTATACGGCAGGTTTAGCACGGCATAAGGTCCAGCAGCAGGGGTTAAATCTTGCCGTGCCGTGCCCTCCTGCTGGGCAAAGAAACAGGCTCTAAGTTGTAGTAGGCCTGCGCGGGATCGCAGGCTCGCGTACCGTGGTTAGCTGTGCTGTCGGCCCGTGGTCATGTGTGGGGTCCCGAATGCGTGAAGGGGGAGCCAGACGGCTTCAACCGACGTTGTTGGTGAGACATTGTCGCGTGGGATCTTGCCTCTGTTAGTTCGAGCACAACACTTGATAGCGTTCCGTTATCTGGGCATCCCTCCCGCATCAATAAAACATGTGAGTCGGTCGGCAGATAATTCCGGCCAACCTCCAATTTAGCCAAGCCCACTCAAAAGCTCAAAATGCTGTCTGAAAGCCGTTTTGAATTTGTAAAAAAAAAAAAAAAAAAGATATCTTTATAGAGAGCTGATTCCGACGAAGAGATTGATATATCGAAAAGTCTCCATACATGCTGTGGTGAAAATTTCTTATTCTGGTGGAAAAGTGGTGATGGATTGGAGGTTGGCTGGAATTAGCTGCCGACCGACTGCCTGTCAGGCAATTAAGTCACTGGTGTGTTGGATTAGAATGGAGAATGGCGTAGGATCGTCTGCTTGTCTAGCCCGTTAAGGCGTGGGCCCGATTCCTGATGCTGCGGCCAATCTGCCCCGCCTATATGCGAGCACCCTATGCGAGCGCGCGCATCGGCTTCAAGGCCGAGGTTGCAGAGCTCATGCAAGTCGTACAATACAGTACAGCACAGAACACAGAGTTGGTGTGAAAGAAGAGCTGGGGATTGCAGATGTCTCAGCTTCATCCACGAGCTGATGATGCAGGTCTCAAATAATTGTGAAGGAGGCATGGTGGCACACGAGGTTGTCAGGGCCGTACTGTAAGTACTGGAGATGGGTCGAAGTTGCCCAGGTGGGCATTTCTATGTCATCCAGTTACCCGACTGTGTCTCGGCCGCCCGAGGTTCGAGTAACGATACGAACATCTGCTGATGCTCACCGATGGTCAACGTATTGATGCAGAGGGCCCTTCATTTCGTGGTCATACCTTGACTTCCCAAGCTTGCCAAGTGTCGTTTGAGTCCTTTGTCGAGTGCCAGTCATCAAAATCACTCCTCTCATCCTTGCTGGCGAGGTCCGTAATGAGCCGTGTGTCTGTGCTGCACTGCCCAGGTGTCCGGGATGCTTCTACAGTTCTAGCTTCTCCGTCGGCCTCAGAGAACGCCTGAACGCCCTGAAGAACAGGCTCATGGACGGTGTTCACCTGACAATGCAACTTTGTTCTGTCGCAGTGGAGCACGATCTTCACTTCACAACCCACATGCGGTCGCCCGTCGGGGATCAGCAGATCAGATTTCAGACGTGGACCTCGTGCGAAATTTCCGAAGAGCCTCACCAGGCTTTTGATCTAACAACAAATGGTCGATCATCAAGTTTGCCGAGATGTTCTTCTTCTCCTCACGACTCTCGAAGGACAGCTATTAGCCTATTCGATGCCGGGCCCACAACAGAAGCAATCATGTCGCCGAGGTGAAGCGCATTCCCCGTCCGCAGCCTCTCGGAGATGACAGAGTCCAGGCAGATCCCATCCCGAAGCAGCTGTCTCGGAAGTGCGAGCCGGCCAATTGCCACCTCTCGTTCTCTATCTGCATCAATGTCCCGCGGCAGACACGGACAAGACGGCCGCTGCGCAGACTTCTTTCAAGACTACCTACGAACTGGAGCTGAACAAAAGGCCGGTCTAGACAATTGTAACAAGGTAAACCGTGTCACTCGTTGGTCAGCGCTTCAATGTAGCCGTTGTCAGTCCGGCTTGCGATGTCGTCGTGGGTGGTTGAGTTGGCTGCAGGAGAAGGAGGTCGCTGGCGGCATCAGTGAGTCTATCAAGGCAAAATCTCAAGTCAACCTTGGAAAGGTAACGAGCTGCAGTATAGGATCCCTGTCAAATCGGTTCTCTGAACCTCCATGTGACGAGATATAGGGGTTCAGCCTGTGCAGCGCACAGGCGATCGTCTTTTGTGCACTCTCGCAACACCATGCTATCAAGACAATTAACAGGGGATTCACACTCCGCAGGTGAAGAGATGGAGTACATAGACAGAAGTGTACAGCATCGTGTAATGATCCAGCGGTGACTGGTCTTCACAAGCTACCTAGGTATTTTCGGTCTGTAAATCGTGGTGAATCTAGGCGATGTTCTTCATACTCATATGAAAGATGAACCCGCATCTGACTACAAGGACAGGCTCTCAACGTGCGTTGTATCGGCGATACATGCGTGATGTACTACGCGGTCTCCACCTCCGTATCCAACAACTCGGCCATCGGCCACGCCACCTCCTCGACCATGGAGTATGGTTCCTGGACGCAGCACAGCTCCACGGGCATGGCCTCCTCCAGCACCAAGTTCTACAACGCCATCGATCCGAATGTCATCGAGGCCGCCGACGGCACCTAACTACCTGAACTTTGGCTCCTTCTGGGACGACATCTACCAGGTCGAGCTGAACAACAGGGCGGCCGGCGCGTCGACAGCCAGCTACAACATCGTTTACAACAGCTCGAGTGACCACGCGGAGGCAGGGGGCTTCATCTACTACCGCGCCGCCAACTCCTACTACTACCTCTTCTTCTCTGCAGGTGCCTGCTGCGGGTACGACGCGGATTGTTCTGCAACTGGTGAGGAGTACTCGGTTCGTGTTTACAGGAGCATGAGCGTCGATGGGTTCTTTGTAGATGCCGATGGAATTGACTGTATGCAAAGCGGTGGGACGACGGTTCTTGCAAGCCACGGCACGGTATGTAGACCGGGCGGGGCGGGGCGTGTACCTGGATCCTGACCACGGCAGCGTGTTGTATTATCATTACGCGGATACTTCTACTAGCATATCGGACACTAATTGCCAGTTTGGGTGGCACAAGCAGAGTTGGTCCACAGGGTCGCCGGTTCCAATACAAACGACAACGTAGTCGACAATTTATCCAAGAACTTTGAGACATAGCCGAAGACTTTTTTAACGTACCCGTTGTGGGCGAATCCAACGGTGAACAATGCATTCCACCAGTGAGGACGCGGGCGTACAGCTGTGTATCTAAGTGTTCGATCGGAAGATTTTGCACACTGGCATGTTTTATTATCATGACTGGACCAGTGCCGGCAAAGGCTCGGGAGCCAGACTGGCTGGACCTATGGTTCCGGACAAGATACTACATACTGACCTGCTCTGAGTCAAATATGTAATTGCACTTAAATTTAGGAATGCACAAAAGCTGTACTCAAAAATTTTAGTGCCGTATTCTGTACTATCAATCAATATATGTATAGTATACATTGTACTTAAATGAGGACCCTACGTAGCCTACAACTTTTCGTTTTATGTTTAGTGCCCTTGGTCTCTGGTGTTTTCTCGGCCAACCGAGCAAGTTTATGTCTGTTATGCTAGCCAAGGGTCAGACTGTTGTTTTGGGTAGCGAACTTGATGAGGAACTAGTTGGCTGATGAGCTTGGTGATGGAGGCATATTTGGCTTAATTGGGTAATTTGGCGCGGGGACAATTGTGGGGATATACTCAGATCTATCTGCATGTGTATTCAAATATTTGAGTACGATACAATACAATACAGTACTGTATTGTACTGTACTGTACTGATGTGCATCCCTATTTACATTCCCTCACCTTCACAAGCAATACTTCCTCCCGAGTTTTTCGCTTTGTAAAACCATGGCAACGTCGTATTCTTGCTCGTCCGGTGCTTGTCCGGCAACGCCTCGTTCCTCCAAAATTGCAGTCCGCCTGCAGATGTGACACTGCCACGCAGACGCGATTGGAGGAGGACGTGGTGGTAAAATGCACTTCGCCCGCTGACTGAGGGAACTACAAATCAGCTCCCATAAAAACCTATCTGCAGCTGGTCTTAATTTCCTGCACCATCCTTCTCCCCTCCGCACTCACGTTTCTTCCCTCGTCCTCCGGCTGCACCACAACATCCTGTCCCATCCAAGCCAGCTTTGGGAAATAAGCACCAGGTGAGCCCACGCGCATAGTGCCGAGTACATATGCATGAAAACTCTGAATAACAAACCGTCATAGTACAGAAAACATCATGGATCCTGCCACCATCATCGGTACCGCTTCCGCCATCCTCAGCTTCGTCCAATTCACCCGCCAAGTCATCTCGACGGCAATCAAGGCTCGGAACAACGCACACGGTGCCACACAAGACAGTCGAAATTTTGAGGATGCCGTTCAGGACTTTCAACAAATCTTCAAGGAATTGAGAGCAAGCATCGCGAAACCCATCGGCTCGCAGCCGACCAAGGACAGGCTGGATATGATGCCGAACACCGCCTCCTAAAGGTCGCTGGGGATTGCGAGGAGTTGGGCACAAAAATAAACATCCTCCTGGATAAACCCAAGGCCAAGGTACCCGCGGTCGACAATGCCAAGGCGATAGATGGGAAAGGCATCTTGTCGATTCAAATATCTAGGCAGAACAGAACAGCACCTGCCTCCAAACCGACCGTGATTGAAGTGATGCGAGCCAGCATTCAAACCATATGGAACCAGGACGAGATCGACAGCCTTCGCCGGCAATGGGAGATATGCATATTAGAATTCAACACTGCTCAGTCACGGCACGCTCGAATCAATGTTCGGGAGACCTCCATTTGAGTTGACTAACGAGATGTGATCGCAGATTTGAAGAAGGCCAGCGGTTCGGAATACTTCAGGATCAAGACGGAATTTATGAAGACGGAATTTATGAGTGAGACGGAATTTATGAGCTTGCCAACACGCTGCTTCCAGAGTCCAAGAGGACAAAGCTAGAGTCTCTTTGGTCCGTGTTTGACGACCTCATAGCATTCGATTCGACATCCTCACGCGAGAATAGAAACATCAGCTGGGTCATAGGAGCCCTAGAATTCGAGGGTATGAATGACAGACAGCACAAGGTGCGGAAAGCCGTCGAGGATACCTTCGATTGGCCCAGGACGAGATCCAGGCTCAGCACCCTGAAATGGCGATATCTCTGAGAACCTGGTTAAGCGATGGCCACGGTGTGTACCATGTCACAGGAAGGCCAGGTAATGGCAAAAGTACCCTCATGAAACTCATTGACGAATCCAACGAGACCCAGCACCAGCTAGAGAAATGGGCTTCTCGCCGCGGCAAGCGTCTGATTAGAACTAGATTCTACTAATGGAAAGCAGCAGACGCAAACAAGCTTCAAAATCAGAGGGAGGGGATGATGAGGACTCTCTTACACCAAATATTGTCTGACGCCTCCGGACTCGCGCCCGGTCTCGCCGAAGAAGCATTTGCGACACATTGGAGCCCCCAAAAGTTTTCCCAGATCAAAAAGTGGTCTCAGAGTAGCCACGACTGTCACAAGCTCGAGCTCCAGGCTCAAATGTATCGAAGAGGCTCTGGAGTCAATTCTGAAGACTCCGCGAGACATTCAACTGTTCCTCCTTATCGACGGCATGGACGAGTTTGCGGACGAAAAGGAACATTGGGAACTTGCGGAAAAGCTACGATCTTGGACTGCAAGCAACCCCGAAAGAGTCAAAATCTGCGTGTCAAGCCGGGAGGACAATGCTTTTATGGATAATTTCCTTGCCAGTCAGCGAATACGGCTACATATTGTCAACGAGAATGATATCCGCCACCTGGTAACCACACAACTCATGGAACATGACCGTTGCTCATCAGTCTCGCACGATGACCCTTTTTTGGGGAACTCATCCAAGCAAATCCGTCTACTTATCCGTAGTCGACAGCCTAGTCCACACACAATGGTTCTCTATGAACGAGAAGCTTCAGGTCGACCACAGCTTTATTCCAGGCTCCTCATGGCCGCCCCTATTGGGCTCACTATGGCTGAACCTCCTGACTTACGTCCTCTTGGCAAGCATGTCCGACCGGTTTCCAGCGATCCCGCAAGATTTGGTCTCAATTCTGTGCCAATGTCTTTATGAGGGCGCAGAGCCTCGAGTTCAATTCCGATGGTGGTCAGAAGGAACGTGGACGCAACCCCAAGGACAGACTGCGGCCGAGGAGGGGCTTTCAGAAGCGACAGTGCAGAAAGAAATTGTGCATGCAGAGACTAACCAGAGGTCCCGAGAATCCTCGTCTTCATTGTCGTTGTGGCATCCACCTTCAGAATCGGTATCACTTGGTGCTTCCTTTCGGATGATCGTGATGTTTGGGAGATGACCCTGAAAGTGAACAAGTCATCCAAGACCCGCGATGGCAGGTTAAGGAACAAGACACCCGCCTCATTCGTGGATTTGTCACAAACTTCAAGAAGGCTTCGGGCAGCGCGACATTGAGGGATGTTCTGGAGCTAGTGTTCACACCAAACCCTTCCTATGCATGGCCCGGTGACTCTCTCGAGGATGAGTACAAGGAAGAACGGAGCTTAGATCAGCTGAGACATCGAATCTTGAAGGTCTTAGACGATGCTCTCGATCTCCTGCACGCACAATTAAGGATGCACAAGCCTGCGGAAGTGCTGGAGACCGATGGACAGGACGAAACAGACACTACTTCTGTGGCCGCTCTGTACCAGGAGAGGGACAATCGTGTCCCAACATACAATGACCATAATCGGGTTTTCTTGGGAGGTCTGAAAATCCTTTACAACTTCCTGGAAAGATATCACTCTGTCGTCCTCATTGTTTTAGGTAAGGAGACAGCTTCTCTCGTTCGCGCAACACATGAAGATGGTCATACTAACGAAGTGGCCCAAGGACTGTCGCTGGCTGCCCTTATATGCTATCTGTGTGGGGCTTCCTAGGGGGTTCGGGGGTTGACGTTGGATTCAGTATTGAGAGTTTGATCCAGGCTGTACAGTTACGAGGTTTCGCCGGAGCATCAATTCGAGCGGCAGTCAAGAGTTGATCATCAAGAAAAGGTGCGAGCGACAGTCCGTCATGCAGTGCCATGGGTGGATATGGGGCGCAGTTCGAAAGCTTACCAGCCTGGTCCATCCTGTCTTAGCTGTTCAGCCCTGCAAAGGAGTCCATATGTACTTGCCTATGGGTACTGTAAACGAGGACCACCACGAGAAGCTTGCCGCATCGATCCAGGTGTTTGTACTCACGGTGGGTATGCATATGCTTTTTCTTGATGTTTTCAAGGCAACCAGACTGGATACTGGAAACCCGCAACCTTCTTGGATCACTCTCTGATTGAAGACGTAAAGCGAGTTGAAAGCCACTATCAGCATCGCGATCGATTATCGGCGTGCCTCCGAAACAGCGGCCACATGCTGCGGGCCCCGGGTGCGGGAGCGCGGCCGGTGTCCGGCCCTACCCAGAAAACCCACCCGGAGTGATGACCACAGAACCATCATTACACAGTAGGGGCAGAGCAACCAGACCCACACTGTCCTTTATTCTTGATTCCTCAGTATCTTGACATGGGTCCAATACTGTGGCAGTTCAGGTCGCTTTCTTGCATTGATACGATGTGAATACTTAAGCAGGGAGTTTCCTCATCCCCAAGATAGCCAGGACAGTTTATGCCAGGCCAGCAAACCAAGAACAGCCTCGTTCATTGGAGACTTTGAGCTTCTGAAGAAGTTCGGCATTTGGGACATTTACCTATGGGTCCCCAGCTCCACAACCTGGAAAACTGCCCCCGCCCTCGAGCTTCAGAATCTTCCCCCCACGGCCCACTTCGAGCCCACATTACGTCTTCGAATACAAATGCCGAAGTTTCAATTGGCCGGGCAGCCTCGCCAAAGACGTGCTGCACGATTGAAATGCAAGACGAGCCGGTCCTTGGGAGGGGAGTTGGCGAGTGGATATGGCCCGGACCGGTGTAAACTCGGCGACCCAGGCGCAAAGACACAGGGGTTGTGTTGGGAAGCCACCTTGAATGGAGCCACCTTGAATGGCAGGTCAAAGTTTAGACGCGGGCACGTCAACTCCACTTCCAACTGTTCGATATTCTCGCCTGTCCGACAGTGTTAAGACCGTCAGAAGTGAGCAGATAGGAGTAAGAGGTCGACAACGGAGAGCAACGACCACCGGCTCAAATTCCGGAGGACGTCTGAGAGGATCTTTCGAGGTCGCTAATCACCATGACTTCAGGCGACAAGCCGACGTATCGGTACAACGAGAAGCCAGTGTACACCACTTCCAATGGCTGCCCGGTGCAGAACCCATCTGGTTGGCAGCGACTAGGCACCGCGCCAGGACCTCTTTTGCTCCAAGGTTTTCACCTCATCGATCAGTTGGCTCATTTTGATCGTGAGCGCATCCCAGAGCGTGTTGTTCATGCCAAGGGAGCTGGTGCCTATGGCGAGGTACGACGGATTCTCTTCACCGTATGGACCTGGTCAAGTAACTAATCGGTGTACGCCCGTAGTTCGAGGTCACTCACGATATCAGTGATATCTGTTGAATCGATATGCTGACCGGGGTCGGCAAAAAGACGTCCCTGGTGTGTCGCTTCTCGACTGTCGGCGGTGAGAAGGGTTCGGCGGACTCTGCTCGAGATCCACGAGGTAAACTGACCCTGAAGGGCGAAGAGGTTGCGAGCTGATCGCTGACGGACTTCATCCAGGATTTGCCATGAAATTTTATACCCAGGAAGGCAATTGGGACTGGGTCTCCAACAACACACCAGTTTTCTTTCTGCGTGATCCGGTCAACTTTCCTCTATTCATCCACACGCAGAAACGCAACCCTCAGACAAACTTGAAGGATGCTACAATGTTCTGGGACTACCTCAGTAATCATCACGAGGCCGCTCATCAGGTCATGCACCTGTTTTCTGACCGTGGGACACCTTACTCCTACCGCCACATGAATGGGTACTCGGGGCACACTATGAAATTCACCAAGCCGGACGGCTCGTTCGTCTACGTGCAGGTCCATCTCAAGTCTGACCAGGAAACAAGACCTTCACAAACGAGGAGGCTGGCAAGATGTCCGCCGAGAATCCGGATTGGCATACGCAGGACCTCTTCGAGTCCATTCAGCGTGGCGAGCAGCCTTCCTGGACGGCGTACCTCCAAGTTCTCACCCCAGAGCAAGCCCAACGCTTCCGCTGGAACGTCTTTGATCTCACCAAGGTCTGGCCGCAGTCCGAAGTGCCCCTGCGACCTTTTGGCAAATTCACCCTCAACCGTGGGTGCCCTTGCTCGTCTTTTCTCAGAGACCGAATCGGAATTGGGACACTGTGATCCAGCTAATCGGTGGCTCTAGGCAACCCTCAAAATTACTTCGCCGAGATCGAACAGGTGGCCTTCTCGCCCTCACACCTTGTCCCCGGCGTCGAACCGTCGGCGGATCCCGTGCTGCAGTCTGGCCTCTTCTCCTACCCGGACACGCATCGCCACCGCCTCGGCGTGAACTACCAGCAGATTCCCGTCAACTGTCCGCTAAAGGCGTTCAATCCTTTTCAGAGAGACGGCGCGATGGTGGTGAACGGGAACTACGGGGCGAACCCGAATTATCCCTCGACGTACAAGCCGCTCACGTATCGCGATGTGAATCCCACGACCGCGCACAAGACGTGGACGGGCCAGGCTGTCACGGCTGTATTTGGCGAGGTATCTCCGGATGACTGTGTGTACCCCTTCTCTCTTGCTCTTTTTTGTCCCTGTCACAAAGTTTTATTACGCTGCGTTTTAAACGCCGTTCGCTAACTAAATAAGTACGTAGATGTTTAGGCAAATAGTTTATGGGAGGTGTTAGGCTAGACAAAGGGGCAGCAGGAGAACTTTGTTTACAACGTAGCAGTGCACTTTTCTGGGGCTTATGCAGATATGCGTAATAAGATGTATAAGATGTTTGGCAAGGTTAATGCCGACTTGGGGAGGCGGATCTAGCAGGAGACTGAGAGCAAGGTATCTCCGGATGACTGTGTGTACCCCTTTCCTTTTGCTCTTTTTTATCCCTGTTACAAAGTTTTATTACGCTGTGTTTTAAACGCTGTTTGCTAACTAAATAAGTATATAAATGTTTAGGCAAATGGTTTATAGGAGGTATTAAGCTAGACAAAAAGGCAGCAGGAGAACTTTGTTTACAACGTAGCAGTGCACTTTTCTAGGGCTTATGCAGATATGCGCAATAGGACGTATGAGATGTTTGGCAAGGTTAATGCCGACTTGGGGAGGCGGATCCAGCAGAAGACTAAGAGCGAGGTTAGAAGCGATCCTCAACCCACCAAGTCGCGGCTGTGAGACGACCATCAGTAATGTTGAGACAAAACGTGATCAACTCGCTCTACCGCGGTAATATTTAACACGTTGTCAAAAATCTGGTGTAATTTGTGCGGAGTATTAGCATTCTGCCGATACTGCAGCTTGTTACCTGATTAAGTGCATACCTAGGTAAATACATAGGTATAGCGGAGATGTACAAATACTGGAAATATTCTTAGTACAGGTGCTATGCCACACCTCAAACCATACTGCTGCGTGCCCTCTTGCTTGTGACTCCTTTCCTTCGTTTCTCGTCCAAATACTACGTCTGCTTCGACAACCACACGTAAGCCTGTGTCTCAGAGCACTTCATTAACCTTATTAAGTCGATACAGCAATGTCCTGCTAGCTAATTTGCTTCACATTCGATGATATGGACGGACTCGAGCTGAGAAGTCAACATCAGATGTCAGCACCCAATGACTCAACATTGTTGGTGCCAGCCGTGTTGGATCAGGCGCAAGCGCGCGTTGCGTGGGAGACGCAATGTGTAGAGGGCGAAGGAAGCCCTCCGAAAACCGTGCAATCCATCAAGCAAACGGATCAATCCAAATCAATGCCCTCGAAAGGACCAGTGCCGTGAAGAGAGAACTTTGCCGTTCGGCTGAAAGCCCTGGGAGGGCAGCGTGAATCCCAATCGGGATTCAGCCGAGACCTCGGGAGGACACTTGCGCCAATAGTAAGTACTGAGGCTTTACCACCAGCATTGAAATGGAATATCAGCTGAACAACAGGTTTGGGACTAGAGAACCAACATCATCTCGTTGTGCTTGGCAGTAAGCATTTTCAGTGCACACTACCAGGCACGCGTGTCCGGCCTTTGAATGTACAGGTATTCGCTTGCCAATTGTTACTCGGGCTCTCAACCAACAGCGCGGGCAGCGCTACAGTCGGGTCGACGGTCCGCTAGCACTCGAAACGTTACATAGGACTGCTAGCTCAGATGGCCAAAACGGACTTCGATCGCACATACGCCAGAGTCATGGAGTGCTTGGGAAGCAAGGAGAACAGAGCCTCGTTCGTCATTGCACACGAGTCGATTACCAGCAGGAAAATGTGACCGCCCGTGCACCCAGGCCGCCAGTTCATCGGCCTGACCTCGTCCGGCTGCTCGACGGCTATATCCTGGAGGTAGAGTTCGCGCACCTGCTGCATGCTGAGGCCTGCCAGGCGTTGCTCGTCGGAGCCGGGGTCGAGGCGGAACAGCGAGAGGACCCCCCGGGCCTCGAAGTCGAGCTGGCCGTCTGAGCGCCTGCTGACCTCGGCCCGCACCTGGGCTTGCATCTCGTCGAGGAGGACCTGCCAGAGCTCGTCGGAGGCAGGCCCGCCGTAGGCAGTGCGGTAGATGGTGAAGCCCCAGTTTCGACGGAATGCACACTCGCTGATGTCTTTTCCGGGAGGTACGTCCTTCTCCTCTGGCGGTGTGTTGAGGGAAGCGTAGAGTGATTCAAACTTCGACCTTATGGTGGTAGCCCCGGTCTTGCGCGTTTTTGCTCTTTTCTTTTTGGGGGGGTGGGTTTGGGGGGGGGGTGGTTCACCTCCCTGAACGGAGGCGGAGGGCAACTGCGGCAGTTTGATGTGAGGAAGCGAGCAAGTGAAAAGTGAGACGGTGAATTTGCTATGGTTTGTGGTGTTGTGGAGGTTGACAACAATGACAAGATGAAGTGACAGAGAAGGATTGCGGCCCACCTAGTGCTCAGTAGAGGGATAATTTCACGGGCCTGCCCAAGCCTGCGTTTCGTCCAGTGTTACAGCACGGGCGCAGCCTTCAAGGTCCCCCAAACCCGGATTAAAAGCTGCCATGCCGACTAACAATACCTACATACATATGTACAGTACTTAGGTACAGTGCACTGAGGCATTTGTCAAAATGTTATCCTTTCATCTTTTCAAGTACCGGCCTACAACAACATTTAGGATTTTACACAGTGTGTTCTCAGTCTCTTGGGATACCATATGCCATTATACAATCTGCACAATTTTGATATTTGACCTTGGTTCAACGACTCGGACGGAGATCTCGTGGGAGCTGCAGGTTCACGGCACGTTGCATACTTGACTTGATTCTCGTAGGACCTGTGAGACGTTATGAGAACCACTTCGCTATACACCTTGGTCGAATCATCATTAGCACATATAGTTCTCGTCAGGAAAACTCAGTATAAAGAACGTCAAGGAAACCATGGATCCCCGACCTAGGCCGCCAAATCCACCAATCTTCCGCCTTCAATTCACCCTTTCCGTTGCAAGATCTCTTCCCCAAGAAAGACAACAACAATGCAAATGATGCCCCAGGGAATAACGTGTCCCAACCAGACCCCAAGCAGATATAACACCTTCCAGCCAAGGTCCCAGCCACACCCGGCCAGGCTTCTCCCATAGCACACACTCTGCACCTCCATGTTCATTGTCAAATCCCAGATGTTGTAGCCGGTGAAGCAAAAACGGTACAGAGCATAGAGGCTCAGTACGATGACACACAGCTCCCGAAAGGTCGTCTGGGCGGGGCTCTGGACGATTCGAGAGAAGCGGTGTAGTTCAAAGCTGAAGAATTGCCGGCGGCGATGTCGCACAATGCGGCCGTTCTGAATAGTTGCGCCCGAGGAGGACATGTTGCGGTCGGGGTTGAGATTGACGGGAGGAGAGCGTGGCATGCGAGGATCGCCACAGCCGTAACCGCCGCCACAAGCCATAGCGTGACAGACACCTGACGCCGGAACAGACCTCGAGAGGAGGCTGACGAGATAGATATCTATATGTAGGTACCTAGGAAAGGGCAAGAGTTGATGGCTTGCAAGGCAGACACGCGGGATGAGATGAGTGATTTTCTCGTAAGTGGTGAGTGAAAGAGGAGGCCAGCTGAGAAAGTCGTCATGGTGCAAGAAAATCAGGTTGGTCTGACATCCGCGCCGTATTTGAATTGAGACCTTCCATGTCGCGTTGCACAAATCTCGTTTCGCGTCTCCGACTGGTGTGCTGCCTTGAAGGATCGAAAATTGTCACTGCAACGGGGCACGTTGAGCCGAGAAGGGTTTAGGCTTGTCAGCCTCACCCAGGCAGCGAGAACGAACTTAGGCAGCACGTGTTACCTCGGCCCCATTCCAGCTACCCAGATTTACTTCGTTGCTTGAACATGGGAATAATCTCCAATGTTTGCTCGGAACTGGATGGCATTGCTGTCAGAGAAACCCCTACTCACGTCACCTGAAGGGTATAAAAATATCGGGTTGCTTAGGATTCAATTGTTAGACCTAATCTTAACGCTGTTTTGAATACGCTGGGCTGGCCATCTTAAGTGCAAAGGAAAAAACGATGGCAGTAGGCGACAAAGCAATGCTTAGAGACTGAGCTATAAAGGTATATATAGCTTGCAAAAGAAAAAAAGAAGAGTGGTCTATAAACAAAAGAAAGAAGAGTAGTCTATAAAAAAAAAAAAGAAGGGTGGTCTATGAATGAAAGAAAAAAGGGTAGTCTACGAACGAAAGAAAGAAGGGTAGTCTATGAATGAAAGAAAGAAGGGTGGTTTACGTATAAAAGAAAAAAGGGGGTCTATGAAAGAAGCTGGAGGGTAGGCTATAAAAAAGTAAAGGGGTTATAAAAACATTTAAATTTGGCAAATTATAAAATTAAACATAGGACCTTGGGATTTATTTAATTTATAGGATTAAAATGCTATATTTTACCGCTATATTATAGAATTACCTAGCTAAATTAGTACAAGAGTTTTTTTCTAAATTATATTAATATATTAAAGCTATTATAACTAAAGTATATATTAAAAGGTATATACCTTAGCGCTAAGCTGCTAAAAGCCGTTAACTAATAGCAATATTAATATATTACTTTTAGCTAGCTAATGGCAATACTAGATGTAAACTGGGGTTATGGGCTGTAAAGAAGAAGCACGCTTTACGGCTCGCGGCGCTCGCCTCCAAGCGTTGCTTCTTAACAACTGGTGAGGACCAATGGATCGCTTTGCCAAAACACCTAGAAAATTGGTAACCTTAGACACAAGTGTTACCTAGGTATTTTCCCGTGGTCATAATCTCGAGAACACACAAACGGCTTGGTCTGAGAACCCGTCAGTTGAATGATTCCGATTAGAAGGGCTGCGGAGTGGAGTTCATCATTTGACGTGGAAAGCCAACTCATGCTTCTATGGAGCTCTCATGATGTTAGTCTCGAGCCTGGCGATTTCTAGACCCAATTCTGGCCCTGGATCAATAAGATGGAGCTGAAGACAAAGATGGCGAGCCCAGACCATGTCCAGGATGATAAGTACGATGCTTCTTTCACCGGATTTTCCTTCACTTTTGCCAGATTGTAACTTAAAAGATACGCATGTCAGGGTGTCAAGACGCTGTCAAGGTGAAAGCACGCATCACTTACACCGGCATCTCTGCGCGGGCCGGTGTTACCGGTCAAATACGATGCTGGATTGGTGGGCTTGGGGTACGAAAGAGGCTGATCTGAAGAATTTCGAGGTATGGCTGCCATGTTGGGAGAATCCGGTGGAGTTGTGCTGGATGTACCGGAAGGACATCAGGAGGGTGATGATTGTGCGTTGCAGGAGGGAGGCAATGGTGGGCGATCAAAGCTCAGGCTTGCTGAGGCGGTACCAGTGGAGTTCGAAATTGTCCAAGATGTCAATTTCAAGGGCAGTTTTGATCCCATCAAGATCTACGGCATGGTACCCTCTTCCCAAGCCCATTCTGTTACCGAGGCTTGACCACTGGAGCAGCGACACGTTGACGAACTGCGAGCCACAATTGAGAGCAGAAATGTCTTCCGCTTTGGTCGTGCAAACCTCATTTCCAGCGACTCATGGTTGCCGTCACTCTATCCGTGACCACTCCATGCCTGACAATGTGGGTTCTCCAGACTACAGGTCTTGAGACAGCCCTGGAGTAGCAGATGAATTTCTATTTGACGACGTATAAGTGCAACCTGTTTCACTTGAGACATGTGCTGTCAAATTATTTCATTGCCAAAGCACCTGAGAGTCCTGAACATCTTGGGTACACATATTATTATTCCCTCACGGTTCTAACCTTGCGAACGCACGAATCTCTTGTTTTGATTGTTTTGAAAAGTACCTACCTAGGTAGTGTAGAGAGAGCCTCAAGGAGCGAAGGTTTTTTGGACCCGTGAAAACGTACAAATCTTCACTTATCCAAGTAAACTGAGTTCGGTGTATTCATCATTCTTTTGATCCTGTTCCCTCGCGCATCAAACCCAGAGAGGAGACATTCGTGAGAATTAAAGACAGACACGAATTGGCGCCACTCGATCCGGTATGCTAGCACTTCTCGGACAATACTCAGTGTATGCTTGACTCTAGATAACGAAAGAGACGTCGCACAGGGTTTACAATTCTCATTCGCAAATGTTGATCCAGGCTAGGCGTGACAGTGACAGTGCCAGACAAGATACAGGCCCGGGCCCAGGCTTGTCCTTCATGCAGGGACCCGACATCCTCCGCATCCGTCACCAGGCCTTTTTCACTGCAGATTTAAAGCAGTGCTTCTACTCCATCCTTCCCACGGACCTGTGGCGGCTTGTTGCCGGGTGGAGGCGGTGGAGGAGGAGGCGTCCGCCCGTCCCCATCACGAGCCTGCGGGGGCTTCGGGCCAGGAGGGGGCGGCGGGGGCCTCTGTCCCTCGCCGTCCCGAATCTGCGGCGGATGATTGCCGGCCGGGGGAGGGGGAGGAGGAGTGGGTGGTGATTGTGGGCTCCTCCCCTCGTTGTCACGAGCCTGTGGCGGCCGGTTCTCAGGAGGAGGCGGAGGCGGCTGATTGCCATCATCTCCGCGAGGGCGTGGGCCTCCGGGAGGCGGAGGAGGCGGCGGTGGAGGTCCACCATGTTGATTAACAGCACGAGTGATAGCCGGCTGGAGGTCCTGCGATGTGGAATGAGCAAGCAATTCTGTGTGACCTGCTCCGAACGGGACTTACAGTGTCCGCCTGCGGAATGGGTGTGGCATAGGCGGCCAGCGCAGTTACCAGGGCGAGGACGACGGAGGTCTTCATTATGATTTTGACGGGTGAATTATCAGGCAAAGGTATTATGATCGGGTGTTTTCAAGAGAATAGATGGTGATCCTGCCACCATTGAGATTCTGTTGCGCTACTGGGTGAACAACAGGACCATTCTGAACCGGATTCCGGCAGCTTTTATAGACGACGGAAGGATCACAACGATGTCAGAGACATCTTGTCTGCCCGATGAATCGATACGTTCATAGTACTATCAAACTGGTTGGGAAACTTCTAACACTGTCGAGGCAAAGACTTTGGATCGTGATGTTACAAGTCAAGACTAGCCGCGTGTTGTCACAAGCTCATCGAACCATCTACGTCTTCTGTGCGTTTCCCATTGGGTCTCTCATTGTTCTTTCTACCATTGTGGCCTCCAATCACGACTTTCTACACACGCAAGCAGCTTGAATGTTCGGATGGTCTCTGCGGTCGAGACTCGAGAGACACACGTCCGGCACGGCAGAGCGCTGTCTGCCTCTGCAGAGTCCCCGCAGCGCAGGAAAACGATCAATGGGCACGGTATCAATGGCGACGCCGGATTCATGAAACAGTTGTCGGTGAAACGAAACAGATCCGGAGTTGAAACAAAAGTCGTGATATGACGCCAGCCTTGTGAGAGAAGCCCGCGGCTGCCGTCAGTGCCGTCCAAGGACGAAAGGCCACGCGGCTGCAGGACAGAGAAGAGCTTCACCGTGTTGACGGAATGCATGCCGTGTTGTCCGCGTTTCGAAGAGAAGCTTCCATGGCTGCGAAGAGGGCACTCATTGGCTTGTAATACTGGACCATGAGCAAATGGCCGTCTCAGGTTTGTACCTGGTGTAATCCCAGCCAGGTCTCGAACCTGGTGTAGACTCCCCTCGGGCATGTAGATTCCAGCGCGGGGACTTAATGTTGAGCCGGATGGCTTTCACTCATGCGTCTGAATCCGGGCAGATGAATTGGTTCGAATTATTTTTCTCTCGGGTACTGTCTCTTCGAATCGCTTGGAACCCTGATTTCGAGTCTCGAGTTGAGTGCGTTGGTGTGTAGGACGCGCGTCCCAAAGTTGCCAAGCGTTGGCCCGCCACGAACACCGGGTGCTAGAAGACTCGACTTATAGTAAGCTCTGGGATAATCGTATTCGGAATCATGGACTCCATGTATAAATTGCATCATTTAAAGAGCTAGAAAGTAATGCATTACATCCTCAAAGTCAATCCAGACCCGGGGAATCACGAGTAGTGAACACTTCGTACAATGGGCCAGTTGCATCCTTGGGCACCAAGTTGTAGACTTAACGCATCGTATCTCTCGTTGGAATAAAAGCCATAGTGGCACATGGTATCATCGAGCAACGAGATACACCAATGAAACCGATCGCCCACAACATCATGAAGCCCCCCTTCCAAAAGAAATCATCAATATCGCCAGCATGTCCTCGGTAAACCTTGGCGACCAAAAGAGTGAGCCCAGAACGTCCCGCGTTGAACTGCGTCGGAACTAGATCTCAGAAGTGGCATTGAAAACGGTGACAGTAGTCGTGACCAAGACAATGTGCCCTTCGTATCCCAGCGAAGCACCCGTTGTAGTCTTGCCAGGCTCAGAACTTTGTGAGTCGGGCAAGCCCCAGTAACTGCCGTCCTGTACACCTGCATCATCACTCATGGCTTCCAGCTGAGATACGACCTGGTCTACGATGTGCGGGGAAGCAAAACTAGAAGCTGATGATGACGGAAACGCATATTCTTCCAACGAGAAGGAAATGGACTCGACGTTTGGCGAAGCAGCTCCAGAGTCTGGTGACGCCATTGCAGGGAACCGCTGCACGGTACTTGCGCCAGGACCGACAACCAATGTGCTGGGACTGAACCACCCGTCGCCTAGTACATGCGTTATTGTGACCGTCGGCATCTTGACATGGCCGACACTCGGAGTTGGCAAAGTGGCAGTGGAGGTGATTGTGACGACTGAATTTGTCAATGCCGCCCCCAGAGGTGGGCTGCCGGTCTCCACCATGCCATGCGGCGGTATCAAGCCGCCTAAGAGTGGAATGCCGTGAAGCCAGTGTGTGAATGCGCCGTATATGGATTTGAAGTCGGTCGCGATCTGCTTGAGGAACCTGTCTGTTGGATTTGCCTTGCGAGGTGGCAGCTCTGTAATGGCCGCCGTTGCGGATGCTGCCAGGTTGATGCCCAATGAAGGTGGCGGGGCAGTCATGAATGAGCCGAGCGTCTGAGTCCCAAGAGGACCGCCATCCTCGACGACGAGATCGTCTGAGTCAAAGGCATGGACGACCTCGCAGGCCGAAGATTCCACGTAGCCGACCGCATCTTTCGCAGCGGCTTCGGCCTGCCGCATGAATTTAAAGCCAAGCGCAAGAGCTGGATCTGATCCAGGGAACAGCTTCAGGATGGAATCACCGGCCGAAGCAAGAAAAGGCCCCAGCGTCGCTAAGACCTCGGTTGTGTTACTGGGTGAATTCGAGGGAGCATTCATATCATCCAGCCAGCTGCTGAGGCCAGCGGCGCAAGAAGCGACACCTCCAGTAGCTGGAGGATAGACGCAAGACCATGAGATATTGTTCGTCGTTGCGCCCGTTTTGATGGCCCCGAACGTACACTGATCGTCGCCAAAGGTCAGATTCGGACTGAAGTGAGGCATATCCAGGTAGCTGTCTACGGCAATTTCGACATTGAAGGTGCTCGAGGGAAGGCTTTGGCGTTTTTGACGTGGTGAGAGGCCGCCAGGGGATGCCGGCACAGGCATCGAGCCAAGTTGGCCGTAGAAGTTTTCCACGATCACCTGAGTAATGGCACTGCAATTGCCCGTGAAGAGGCTCATGCCAGAACCGTCAAAGACCAGTGCATCTTCACCAGGGATTTGTAGTCCCAGTTGGCCTGTGACTGAATTCTCCGGCGACAGGTTCAGGACGTAAGGGTTGCCACTTGCCATCGCAGAGACGTACTGTGGAGTGGTACCATTGTTACCGAGCGCGAAAATCATGGGATTGCTCAGGTCAAAGTCGCCAACCGGCAAAACGGCAACGGCGATGAGGTCCATGGAAGCCGCAGGCGTTGGCAGCGTATAGCAAGACGTTGGGGACCGAGGAGCCAACAAAGTGACGCCGGTCAAAGAGACGGTATCCAAGGTAAGCGTGGGATACGTCGTGACAACCACCGAAGACGTTCCCATGGACATGCCAGAAGGCAGCACGGTCGAGAGGACAGCAGGCGAGGATGAGCCGAAGCTGATCAGCCCAGCTGATGTATGCAAGGCTGTGTTTGCGCTGACATCGCTAAGGTTGACGGACAGTGATTCCGGCACCCCTGAGGTCGTCAGCTCCGAGGACGCAGCCGTGGGCACGATTGTGTTGGAGATCACTTGGATGTCTGTGGTGGCCGTCCCCATGGCCGACGAAGCTGATACCGAAGCTGCGGACAGAGTCGTTGATGTTGTTGGTCTGCTCGACGACAGAAGAGGTCCGAGTCCGTCGGATAGGGTCACAACGGAACGAATTGTGGCAGGACCGGTGGATGGACTCGCACCAGGAATGGACACAGGTCCGGAACCGGTCCCTGTTCTGACACTCGTCGACAGTGCACTGAAGATTGGAAAGGTTCCAGTCAGAGTGGTGGAAGCGCCCGCGGGTACGATAGTAGCCAAGGAGGTGCCGTCAACCGCCGGTACGACTGCCGCTGTTGATGAGGTACTTGAAGCCTTAGTCGACGGCGACAGTGACGCCTAGGGGGTGTCAGCCGGGCGCGGCTGTAACGCGGAGTCCACATACTCACAGTAAGGTCGGTCGCAGCAGTGCCCAAGCATTCGCATGCAGTATAGATGTACTGAACCTGTGTGAGATAGATCGTTTCGGTCTGGCCCTCCACCGCCCAGGCAAAGAGTAAGCTGAGCACCAGGCAAAGCGGTGTGTTGATGAGCAGCGCCATCATCTCCGAGAGAATCACACCGGCCAATGCTCAGTGGAAAATGGAAGTAGAGCGGCTGAAACCAAATGTGCTCTTCGAGCAAGGCTCAAGACACCAGCTTGGAGGGCCAGGAGCAAAGCAAGGAAAAGTGGGCATCGACTTGCACAGCCAGGTCGGACAATCAGAAATCGCAATGGTTGATGCGCTCGGCTGAAGCCGCCAAAAGATCGCGAGGAGCTGGTTCTAGTGCTGGGAGCATGGAATAGACGAATGGAACCAGCCTGATGTGCAGAGGCAATGGCGTCCAGCTGAGAGGCCGACACAAGCAAGAACGACCTGCCTATACCTCTTACTGGAGGAAGGGGTTGGTGGCACATGTGACGAGGTCGTCTTCGAATAACAGAGCCGCCCCTCATGCAGAGCACTTGTATCTAGTCCAGCGACTCCTTCTCATGCACGACAATGCCATCGTCCCAGCAAATGATCATCGTGTGGACATGGTCGCCTCATAAAGAGAGAGAGAGAGAAAAACATCACGGATTCTGCACCCGATGACGGGAATCGCAACAGCTTGGTGCAGGCACTCGTCCCTTGGAAGACCGTCAAGCCGAAGCCCACACTGGAGGTGGACGGCTCCAGGAAGTCGAAGCCGTGCATTGGTCATTGGTTGTATCAAGGGCGCCTGCTTGGCTGACGGCGCTTGGAGAACAGAAGGTCGTGGCAAGGGCCACGACGCGCTGGATTGATGCAACAACTAAGGATGGTTCATCGTGATGCTGTTGTTGTTTGGCAGGTGCATTCCAATGTTTCCGGTGGCCACTGCCCTAGCCATTTGGGTGTTGTTAGTCCGTGCGTTCGGCTCTACTTTACTGGCCCTTCTGACATAACCATGTTGTAGCTGGCGTTCTTTTCTTTCCCAAAAAATAGCAATACGAATCCCTTCATCTGCTGCAACACTTTTGGGTAGAGTTCTCCATGCCGACATTGAAGTCGCTTGCTGAGGTTGGATCTGACTAATCAATTGATTGGAGTGGGTGGGTAAGTTTCTTATCAGCACGTGCCCTCTCGCGATAAGCGCTAACAATTATTCCAAGAGCGCACCATCTCCCGCCAAATTTCTCCCGCTTGGCGACCCGCTGCAGTTTTCCACGACAACGACTCCGCGAAAAGACTCGATCCTCGGCCATCTTTCCTCCACCGGCCCCGACAACACCCCTTCGATAACTTAAAATGGCCAAGATCTCGTGAGTACGACCTCGAATACCCGGTACTGGACGACTTGCACGCCAATTCGAGCTTTGCGGGGTGGGCGAGAGCTGCGCGTAGACCAGACAAGTGAAAATTCGACCTGGATGGGCAAATTGTGCGAGGCACGACAAACGACCGAGAACTTCGGAGCGCGCAGCTGTTAAAACTACCGCAGAGCTCGAATTTGTGCGACTGGGAGAGATGGATTGGGCGGATGAAGAACAACAGCGGGATTGGGGGGTATTTTTTTGCTGACCAAGGTGTTTGCACAGCCGTGGTGCCCCTGGTGGCAAGCTCAAGATGACCCTGGGTCTCCCAGTGTACGTCCCCCCGTCCGTTCGATGATCCGACCGCGAAACGACGACTTCGAACAACAATCTCCACAGATCTTGGGCCAGGATGGCTGCTGATCAGGGTACTACAGTGGTGCCATCATGAACTGCGCAGACAACTCTGGCGCACGAAACCTGTACATCATCTCCGTCAAGGGTATCGGTGCCCGCCTGAACAGACTGCCCGCTGGTGGTGTCGGTGACATGGTGTACGTACTCCCGAACCCGGCGAACATGCGACACTCCCCACGCAGAAAATCCACACACTTCAAGAAGACGAGCGACGAATGCTATTCCCGAACACCGCCATTTGGCGCGGCACATTGAAAGGCGACACAGCTGACAATGCAATCCCCACAGCATGGCCACCGTCAAGAAGGGCAAGCCTGAGCTCCGCAAGAAGGTCCACCCCGCCGTCATTGTCCGCCAGTCCAAGCCCTGGAAGCGCACCGACGGTGTCTTCCTGTACTTCGAGGACAACGCTGGTGTCGTAAGTGCACCCCCGAGAACCGATATGCCCACCCGCCGCTCGCACGCAGATTCGTTGGCGAAACCGAGTATGATGAAGCATCACGCGCAAGGATGGAGGCTAACACTCGGACTTGCAGATCGTCAACCCCAAGGGTGAGATGAAGGGCTCCGCCATCACCGGCCCTGTCGGAAAGGAGGCTGCTGAGCTGTGGCCTCGTATTGCCTCCAACTCCGGTGTTGTGATGTAAGCGGGTTTGCGGACAGTGGGAAGTCGAGTGTTGGGAAGGAATACCGTGCTAGCTACGACCCAGCTGCGGAAATCGAAAAAATGGACACAAAGGGTCGCACACATGAAAGGATGACGACCCTCCCCAGGGCGCGCCCGAGACCTACCTACATCAGACTGGAGGCTCGGCGACCAACGGGCTTGATGGCATGATCGGGACATTAAAAGATACGGTCAGGCTTTGCATTTCAATTTTTTCGGCTGGCGTGTTACGGAGGTTCATACCAATGGCATGAGATTTGAGGACAAACGAGGAGATATCGATGCAACAAAGTGGTGCCCATGATGCCTCTGTGTGCCTGTGATGTACCGCGAGACAACTCCGGGGCGGGTATACTGCGGCCCGTGTTGGGTGTTCCTCAGGTGGGACAATCACTTCGTTGCGATAAACAACCCGGCAGGTTTTTGCCACACTCCAGTCAGTTCATGGTATTCATAACGGTTGCTTCGACATGATGGAAGGCTATCTGACAAAACGTGGAAAGCATTGATCCCATGGAGGTCCCCGCACGGGATACAGTCTCACAGGTCGAATGTCCAACTCCAGGCCGGGTTCGATTCACTATGCTCGGTGTCGAGATCGCGAATGGTAGGGAGTACGTCTCTGTATCCGCGCCTGGAAGGATGGCACCTGGCGGCGGAACGATATCAGATGGCTATCGTCCTACTCCCCTTGGCTTGGTCGTGGGGCCAATGGGTCGCACTTGAGCTGAGCTTCGCGCGTCTCCAGCACCCGACAGAGCACATCTCGCAGTCTCGCAACCCCCCCCCCCCAAAAAAAAAAACCAACTTGAATAGGGCTTTGATTGGGTTCTCAACTCCCCTCAGCTTCTCAACAGTCGTCGTGGGTGGCGCTGATGTGTTTCAATCAGCTCTTGCGCAGGGTTAACTCGTTCGCGCAGGGCATCCAGCTATTCGAAAGGATCGTCAATGGGCGGATTATGACGACCCCTAGTTGGAAGGCATGTCGGCGTTTGTGACTCGGTCGCCCGCGAGCAGTCAGTCTGCGGCAGTTGTGACGAGCGGTCGCTCTGACGTCCCCATCCCGCGCGTCGCTGGTCGAAGTGCCACCGCTCGGGAGTGCAAAGCATCCGATCACCTGCTTGGTACCATATCCCTGATGACTGGCAAATAAACCTTGCGAGTTGCTGACACCAAGTGTCGATTGGAAAATCAGGTTTTTGAGAGACGCACTTTTTAACGAACAAGGAGTTGAGAGCCATGGCACCGCGGGAGGTCGTGAAGGGCCAGTACAAGCCTCGTTTGAGGACCTCGGACGCTACCTAGGTATTTCGATGCTTTCCCAGCGAGTCATGGTACGCTAGACTGGCGGCGAGGTGTTCTACGCATGTTTTCAGTTCTACAAGTTTTTCGACTACCAGACCTCCATGTGGTGGATGAGGAGCCCCCCGCCCCCGAAGCTCTACGCCTGCTGTTTGGCTGCTCGTGCTATCCTCTCCATCTCCAGTATGAGCTCCGATATTCTAAAGGGTTTGGTAACCACGCCGTCCTACAATACAGAAGCTTGTTAGCTCATGTTAAACCTTGAATCGAACATTTTGCATCCATCACATGTCAGCATCCTATGGTCTACTTGCCATGCCACAACTTTTTGCCGTCGCGATCTGCTCACTACGAGCATTTGCTGTAACGGCGAGGACAGGAACGTGTCTGCGTATCTTGCCCAGCTTCTGCATCTCTCGGATTTTTCTAGTGCACGTCAGGCCGTCCATTATTGGCATCTTTTGAGGATAGTCTAGTTAGCCACCAACATGCAAAAGTCCTGGTTTCAACAGACAGCAGCTGCCCAACTTACCTCAAGGTCCATGAGTATGATATTCAGCTCCTCGCCTCCATCTACACACAAGTGAGACTCTTCGAGGAATGTCAGGGCCTCCCCACCATGATTCGCTACTGACACAACACAGCCGGTGCCTTTGAGCTGTTTTGACAGCACCTTCTGGTTCACCAGGTTGTCTTCGACCAGAAGAACATGTCTGATCTCGTCAGAGACAGCCGATGAGATCTTTCCATCCCTGGCAGTCGAGGATGGCGGGCCAGTCCGATCCGGGAGGCGGGTGAAAGCAGTAGGATGGAGGGCCTTCTGCTCCTGGATGTCAAAGTGTGACACTTCTGGTACAACTGGACCCTGATCAGGGGCACTCGGAGTAATCGTGGGAGCAGGCGAGTCTGTCCGTCTCGACTTGACGAAGAAGGCAAACTTGCTCCCGACCCCGGCTTCAGACAGGACCCCAATCTCACCACCTTGTAGCTCCGTCAACTCGCGGGATATGAACAGGCCCAGCCCGGAGCCGCCATACTGCACATGCGTGCGGGGCGAGCTCTGCGAAAACCGCTGAAAGAGCAGCGCGCGCTCGTGGTCGTGCAAGCCTTTTCCAGTATCCTGAACTTGAATCTGAAGATAGAGCGGCTCCCCGGTACCCCATTCCAATTCTGCCATCTCGGTCACGTCCTGACGAGTCGCTTTTCTCGGGAGGTAGTGTACGCCATGCGACGAGGTTGGCCGTTCCTGGCTGGCTCCAACTAGGACAGTGATTTCCCTTTTCTGCTGCGTGCTAGTAAATTTGATGGCGTTGCTCAAGAGGTTGATGAGGATTTGTAGAACCCGTGACGGATCAAGCATGACCCAGTCAACGCGAAGATCTGAATAAGTCTTCTCGATACTCTACACCATTAGAGTGAGCATATGCACTTCAAAGCTGCAGAAAAGGCACATACGAGTCTCAGCTGCACGCCTGTTTTTCGAAGTTCGCCGTCAAAAATTCTCAACGAGTCCTCAACCACCACGGCAGGCTGACACTCCACCGGTGCAATACGGAGGAGATTAGAGTCCAGTTTCGATAACGTTAGCACATCGTCAATTATCCTGGTTTGGTGTTGTGCGCAAAGCGTTATCGTCTGTGCGGCGTCGAGGCTGTTTTCCACGAGCTCTTTGGAAAAGGAAGTATTGCAACCGTCGTTGCCGTCGAGCGAGTTCAGGGAGGCTGTAATCGAATCCGCGCATTGGATTATGGCCGAAAGCGGATTTCTCATCTCATGAGAGGTCATGTCGATAAAGCTTTATGGTCCCAGTGGTATTAGCAAGAGCGAATCACACGAACTATGAACGGGAGTTGAGCGAAAGGACCTACTTCTCTTGCTGTCGTTTCATCTCCAGCGCCTCCTTCATCCGGCGATTTTGGAAGTCCTCGGCCCACTTCTGGCGAGATATATCGGTCATGCAGCCCAGGATGGAGCTGATGGTACCATCATCACGTTTTTGTGAATACGCAGCTGCCAAAATCCAAGTGCTTCCCTCCACCCTCTCACCGCCCACGATTTCAGCTGCCTTGAAAGGCTTACGCAAGCGAATCTCGAAAGATACGGAGACCCCAGCACTTAGCTTGGCCCATTCCTCATCCATAAACGCATGGTCATCAGGATGAATGACATTGTACCAAGACATTGGATACTCCGCGCCCCTTGGATGCTCGGTAATGGCGTACCACATGTCGTTGCAGTAAATAGGCATGCCAGCCTCGTCGAAATGGAACATACCAACTGGTGCTTGGTCCGCCATGCGTCGAAACCTTTGTTCAGCTTCGAGAGCCTTCTCCGATAGCTTATCTCGATCAGAGAGGGCGATCCGACTCGTCCGCATTTCCTCTTCGAACAAGACCGCCGAAGCCATTGCTGTCGCTAGTTGCCTGGTCAGAACCTGAATAAAAACCCTGTAGTCATCATCGTATGGCCTTCTTGGGTCAATGCCCAGAAGCAAGAAGCCGAGGACATTGTATCTTGTGGGACGGATCGGTATGAGTAAGGCTGCTTCGCAGCTGTCTCCAAAAGCGCGCGACTGGACGTTCCTGGTGAGGCGTTCGGGCAAAGATCCATCAGAACGCCGTAACAATGTTGGCTCCGGGTCGTGAAGGAGGTCGATAAGCTTGGGTATAAAGTCTCGCGATGTGTCGCTATCCAAGAAAATGATCGAGGGAATCGAAGCCAAGGTACTCCTGGGATATCCGACGCTGCCCTCAAGAACCCACTTCTCGCGAGTGATGTTCTTCTCCGAGGTGGACAACAAGTCATCCAGAGATCTCCTAGCAGAGTACATAAGTGCAAAAGGCACCTCGTGTGGGCTCAAATCCAGTGCTCTTCGAAGCGAACCCCAAAATTCCTTGGGCTCCTTACTTCCCGCAAGCTCTGCAGAAACACCCAAGAGGAAGGTCATTCTGCGGGCTGTGATTACCTGCTGGGTAGTCTCAAAGACGGGATTGTACACGACTGACTCGCTGGTACTATCACTGGCGAGAGGTATCATGGATAACCGAAAGTAGGTCTCCTCGAGAAAGTTGGCTCGCTCGATGAAGAAGCAGCCGTCGTCGCGTAGTGTTGACAGGCCACTCTCAGCCGCGCGGCGAAAAGCCGGCTTAAATGCATTGCCAAGTTCTGCCCACCCTTCATCGAACGGCTTGCCCATCATGCCTGGGTGCTTGCTGCCAATTATAGACCGGTAACCTTCGTTGTACAATATGGTTTTCTCGGAACCAACGAACAGAGCTGCAGGCCGTGGATCAGCCAGCAGCATCAAGACGTATCGCCGCAGGGCTTCCGACCAAGTCTCAATCGGCCCCAGGTTGGTACTAGCCCAGTCGAAGTTGCGGAAGAATTTGACGAACGGACTGATAACAATGGTGGGATTGGGCCTCGTCCAGTCGAATGGCCCAAGATCGCCGTACTCGTCTTGGGCCTGGGACCGTGTAAGGAAATGATCCTCCAGGAAATCGTACTCGTGCTCGAATGCCTTCGCGTCAATAGACCACGAATTTGACCTTTTCTGGCCCAGACTGGGTCTTGCGTGACCCCCCGTTTTGAGTGAGACAGTGTGCCCCTCGTGATGGACACCATATGGCTCGGGTATCCGGTCATCTCGAGCGTCTTTGCTGGTCTCATTGCTTTTGCGGGATTGGACCATCTTTGAGGTAGGCGACGCCTCAGGTATATGGACTGCAGGAGAGCTCGCACGAGGCACCGTTGCTGACGTGCTTAGGGGCATTGCAATCGCCTCACTTCGAAGATCCTGCGCAGACAAAACAGAACTTATGACCCTCCATCGATCGCGCACTGTCGTCGCGATCCAGTAGCTTTGTCCATACCGACAACTTCTGGCATGTCCCGCCGTCTCTGGCGCGAGCTGCCACTGCAAAAAAGTCCAGTCGGCGCTATGTCTAAGGGCTTCTTTGAGATTATATAGCTTTCGTAGTCCGATGATTCTGTCATGCAAACCCTTGTTGTTGCGCAGGATGGGGTTCCAATATATTGGGTTCGCCTCCGGCGGGGCGTGCAGGTCGAGAACGTATGAAGGTCTGTCGTCTTGCTCGAGAAACTCGAAGAGATGAAGTGACTCGACAACGCTGTTCTGGGCAGCATCCCCCCAAAGAGGCGGCACGTCAATCAAGGGGCTTTGATCATCGGTTTGGTCCATGGCGGTCAACACCGTAGAAGTGGGACATCGAGCATCTAGAAGCTGAATCCCTAAAACAAGGTGTGCCGTGAACTCGGCACTGGAATGCGGTATATATTTGTTACAACCCGGGGCTTGCCGGCCCGGGCTAGCAGTATAGAACCACGTCGGCCCGAGGAAACACTTAAAAAGGGCTCTCGGCTAATGAAACCTTTAGTTCTCTCTCTTCCCTTCTGCAAAATTTAATTCTATACTATAGCTAAAACTATTATAAATATCACTTTTTTCTCTTTTTTATTATAAATTTATTTTACCTAATTACTTTATTCTTTAATAATTTTAAATTATTTATTTTAACTACTTAAAATAACGTTATAAAATAAGCTTATTTGTTAAAATATTAAAATAAAGCTTTTTAAAAAATAAAATAAAACAGTTAAATAAATTAAAATAAATTAAACTACTATTTTTAAAAATTAAAAAAAGTAGCTAAAGTTAAAATTTAAAAGTAAATTTAGTTTTTTATTAGCTGCTTAACTAATAAAAGTATAAAGTATAAGCTAGTTTATTTAAAGCTTTTTAAGTATAAGTAAAGCATGCTGTTAACCTATCTTTAGCATAGCTTCTGTATTCGAGCTATAACCCTTGTGAGGTTTTAGCGCGCCTTACAATTTCTAATCCCTGCTAGGAAAACTCTGACCCCGTAATCTGCATCCTGTTCCCGGTGCGGCATCTAGCGATTCTCGTGGTGGTGGCGGTTTCGCTTGAGATGCAAATCGCCACTAATTGAACTAACGGCGGTCTAGACCTCGGGTATTAGGGATTACAGGCAGGCACGACTTATGCAGGAGTCACTGGGGGATATCTAGCGTTAGCCTAAGGTTTTTTGGCATTTAGATATCTAATAATAATAATAACACTGAAACCAATACATTAAGATTCCCTACTCTACTATAATTTGGCTTAGATATTGGAGTTAAATTTATTAGTTGTTTGATTTATTTTAAATGCGTTAGATAGTTAACTTAAATTAACTATGCTAGTTAGACAGCTTTATTGCCAACTGCGCTAGATTAGCTTGTGTAGACTTTTTAAGCCTTAGCGCATTTTCCTTAGAGCAGTTTATAGCTTTTATAACGGTAAGTTTGCAATAGCGCGCTTATTATTTGCTTTGCTTCTTTTATAAATCTAGATCTTTATATATTACTTATATTAAGGAGTTAGATTTTAACTTTGCTTGCGGATTATAGCCTTAATTTAACATTAATAATAATAATAACGATAATTATTGTGTTGATATTTATAGTAATAATATTTGCTAGCTTGCTAATTAAATAACTAAGTTTAGAAGTTTTTCTAGTTTTCTTAGCTATTAGCAAAGGTGGAAAAAGCGTTTAGCTTTGTTTACCTTTAACGCTAATATTATATTACTACTTTTTAAAGCACTTTTCTCTTTATAGCTTAATAACTTGCTTTTTAGTAATAGTCGCCCTTGTTTTATTATATTAAAATAACAAAGCTATTTATTAAACAACTCTTAAACTCTTTGCTGTTATTTTGCTACTTATAACTATATTTTAGTTAATAAGATACCGCTAATATTATCTTATAACTGCACGCTGCTAAGTTGGTTATTTTTAGAATCTACCCTTTGTTTATTACCCACCTATTATAAACCTTAAGTTTTATTTTTTCCTCTAGAAATAGTATAATATTAGCCTTTATTTTCTTATTTATTAATAAATATAGACGGCTTTTAGCATATAACGAGGGAAAATATTGTCTAGCTTATTTATAAGCTTTAAGACCAAGCCTCTTTGCAATAGGTTTCTTAAGGTAGATAATAAACTTTAAAGGCGTTGGAGGTTGGCTTTTTTAAGCTTTAAAAAAATATTACTGGTTTTAGTGTTTATTTCAATGGCAAAATTAATAAGTATTATAATATTAAAGCTTTTGCTAAACAACTTAAGCATTTTAAGCGCATTTATAGCGTTGACGAGGTTTATTAAGTATAAATAGCATGTTTGCTTAGAGATGCTTTGGTTTAGCACTTTTATAAGTTGTTTATTATTAACTGATAGCTGCTTAAAACAGCTAAAATCAATATTATTTATAATAAGTTAAGATCTTATTTTGCAATTAACTTTTCTAATGCTATAGTTAACTTAAAGAATTTTATTATAACTTTGGTTAATGTAGCCGCAGGCAAAAATATTGCATTGTTTATATAAATAGTTATCTGCAATGTTAAAGTATGTAATATAGGTTAATATATATAATTAATTATAATATTTAAGGCATTAGCATTTGAAATTTAATTAAAAATCACTAAGCTTACTAAAGTAATTATTATTAAAGCCTTTTTTAAAAAGCTTTAATAGTATAAAAGTATTTTTATTAACTTTAATAAACAAAGCTATCTAGCTTTACTAAAGGCCCAATATACTTCCGCCTATCTAAGCAAGCTAGCTCTTTTTTTAATATACTTACTGCGTTAGCAGTTTAAATAAGTTAAATAATAATTCCATCCTTAGTTTAAATAGCAACAATTCCAGCCTAGGCCCTAGCCTTTTATTGCTAATCAGCCTTAGCAAAATTTTATATATCTAAGCTAGCTTTACTAAGCTTAAATATTCCTAAATTAATAACTTTTTTAGAGATAATAGGCTAGTTAAAGTCGCAGGTTAAAGCTTAGTTACAATTATCTTTAGCTGCTATTAAATAAATATATAGTATAGCGCAGGCAGCAAGCTAATTAAATTTAATTATTTATTTAGCCTGCTAGTTAGCAGAATAGTTAGCTGACTGTGCAGGCTGACAATTGTTCCTGCGTTTCTAAGGAACGCCAGCTCTTAGCACTATCGCTGCATTCTAATTAATAGTTTATTATGATTGGGCAACTATAACCTATATTTTACAGCGAATCTATTAAACTTATAGGATTGTTTAAGTTTTATGCATTTTAGGCAATAGTAGAGAATATTTTAAATGATTATTTTTAGCTTGATTTAGTGTATTTTAATTTATACTTATATAATGATTAGTTTTTTAGTATAGTTGATAATTTTTTTATAAAATTTAGACTATTAGCGTTTAACTTTGCTAGCTATAATAATTTTAATGCTAATATTTACAATGCTGCCTACTTTAGCGTATTAATAGCTTATGCAAAGCGTTATTGCTATTGTTAAAAATTGTTTAAGTTTAATAATATATTAATAGATTACTTTTATTTAGTTTACTTTAAAAGGTTTTGTTTTATTATAAATACTAAGAAGTTATTACTACTGCTAATGTTGCAGGCTATTAATGATTAGTCTCTGCTAAAGGCAAACTTAAGCCTTAGAGTTGCTTTTTTCTCTAAAATTTTATTAAAAAACTAATGCCCTTTAGTATCTGCCCTAGTTTAAATCTTTAGAGAGCAAATATTAAAGTTATTAAATTAGCAGTAAGGGCTAATTTTAATATAGGATTAGGTTTTAATTTTTGCTTATATACTTATTTATATATATTTTTATTTTTGCTTAATAGCATAGAGGATAATGTTTATATAAATATAGGTTATAATTATATTATAGCTAACTAGGAATAAGTATAATATTACTACTTAAACGTTAAAATCCGCTGGCGAGCTACCTTTATTAAATTAAAAGGTATTAGGTTTATGATTTATAAGTTATTTAATTATATTATTTTTAAGCTGCAATTAAAGAGTATTTGCTTAATAATAAAAATATTAGCTATTATTTTCTTTATTTGTAAAGTATCTATTATTAATAACCTAAAGGCTAATATGCTTATTGGTACTAATGTTATAATATTAGAAAAGTTTAATTTGCTGATTTTTAAGAATTGCGCAGATATTGTATTATATAAAGTCTATATTTTTATAACTTTTTAAGCTTGTAGACAACTGCACAACGTTTATATTCTTATAATATAACGCATTATATTGCTTTTTATATTAGAGTAACACCTTTTTATTACCTATTATATTTATATGAATAATAGATAAAATTTATTATTTATATTATATGCTATAAATAAATTTAGCGCCTACTCATTACTTATAAATATATATTTTAATAAGATTATCATTTGCAATTCTATACCTAACTATTTAATTGTTTCTATAGATTTTTTTATTAGATAACTAAAATCTATTAACCTTATATATTATATATTCTAAGTTGATAGTAACGTAAAAGCTGCTAATGCTGCTTTTTACAGCCTAAAGAGTCTTTATTAACCTACTTTTACTAATAAGTTTAATAACTATTATAAGCACTTAACTATTAGCGCTAATATCTTTGAAAAACTTACTATATATAAACGTTGCTAAGTTAAAGGTTTTATTGCTAAATTTGCCAATGTTTTTTAAGATATAAGATTTGCTAATATTTCTTAGAACTAATAAATAAAGGTTTATTTTTGTAATAATTAAGAGGACTTTATCTTTAAAAAATATTGTATATATTTATTAAGTAAAAAAAAAGGTAAGGTTGTTAATATAATAATATTAATATTAATTACTTAAGGCAAGTATAACTATATGCTGCAAGCGGTTTTAATATTATACCTTATATTTTGCATATAGAAAACGCTGCCCTAAAAAAAGCTAAATAACCCTAAGTATTAGGGTTGTATGATTATAGACATTTAAGTCTTTAATTATATAATATTGCTAAATGTATATTTAATGAAATCTTAGAATGATATCCTCGCTAAAGTATTAAAAGCTAAATATATTATAGTCTTTAATATAATAGCTTTCTTTTATTAGTGGAAGATATACTTAGAGAATTAATAACTTTTTATAATAATAATTATAAAAGGTTAATTTATATTTAACTGCGCTATTATAGGCTTTTGTAATTCTTCCCCTTATGTTTAGCAATAAATAAACTGTATTTTTGCGGGCAAGATTGCTAAAGTATACTTTAACGACTTAATAGTCTTTTTCTTAACTTTTCTCTTGCATATATTAGATTTATGATAAATGTTTAAAACTTTGCGTAAATTTAATATATTTATTAGAGCCTTTAAGTTATATATTGCATCTTTAAATGCTATTGTTTTTAGTTGCTTAGTTAATGTATTTAGTATATTAATAATAGCTAAGCGACTAAAAGCGATTTTTAAACTTAATTTTCCCTTAAGCTTTTGAGACTTAGAGTATTTTATTAGCTTTGTAGGCTATTTGCATAGATATGTTTTATAGTTTTTTATTGTTATAAAGCCGCTGAAATAATATAAAACTAGTTTGTTTAAATTTAACTTTAAACTAATTAGCAAAAATTAGCAGCAGGCATAGTTAAAGTATATTTTAGTTAAAATAGTCTTTAAATTGGAAAGGTTAGCGTTTGCTGCTGTTAAGGCTGCGCTAATAAGATATATTAACCTTTATTATTTTAACTATAATTGTTAACTCTTTTTAAACTTTAACGTTTTTGCTAAAGAGATTAGCGTTTAAGTTTATTATATTGCAGCAAAGGCACTATTAAAGATTATATGAGGAGATTGCATTGCTAAATATCCTTTGTATATAGTAGTTGAGCTTATTGCCTTTTTTAGTTAGTTATTAACCCTTATAGAAAAGAGGTATTAATCTACTAAGATAAAGCTTTTGAGATATATATAAATGCTAAAAAAGTGCCAATATTAAGTTAATGTATTAAATTAATAAGTTATAGTTTTTATAGACTATAAGGCTATTGTAGCGCTTATTTATTAGCTAGATATTGTTAATTCTATGGCTATGTTAGTTAATAATAAACAAATCATCTGCGCCTTGGAATATCTTAGCTAGTTTAATATTGATATACTTTATAAGTTTAGTAAAATAAATATTATTTTAAACGCTTTTTTATAACTGCTAACATTAGATACGCTAAATCTATCTTTGATTACAGAGCTAAATTGCCTTTTAAACAATGTTAATAAGCATTAGTTTATGCTTAGGATATATAGTATATTTTTATTAATTTGTTTTATTTAAGATAAGTTAGAAATTGGCGGTATTTTGCTATAAAGTGTAGAATTAGCAGCGGCTTTTATAATGATTAATTTAGCATTAAAGTTTTATTAGCAGCTTTAGCATAGGTATAATATTAACTTATATTGGAAAAGAATATTTAATATTGTAAACTAAAATAGCGGGCTAGGTTGCAATGCTGCTTTGCTGCCCTTTGAGTGTTATTTTAAGCTTTTATAGAAGATTATTAACGGCAATCTCCCTTAGTTGTATATTTTTTGATTATATATTATAAATATTTTTTATTTGTTGCATGCTAAAAGTTATTATAGTTATAATAAGATAAGTTATCTATTGTTATAATTCTGTGTTTATTAACTAATTAAGTACTTTAAGGATTTTATTTAATAATATTTTAAGTATTGTTTTTTTAAAATCCAACGATATAAGGCTTATAGGAATCTGCAATCATTAATTAGCTTATTTTATTTATATTATTAAATTATAATAAACTTTATGATAGCTTTACTGCTAACTAATGATAGCTTTGATATAATGTTGGTTATTATTGATAAGTTTTTAAAAGAAATTATTTTTATAACTGGTAAAAAGGGCTAGATAGCTGTAATCTAGGCAGAGTATCTTCTCTAGGCACTATAGAAGGGTAATTGGGGATTGCCAAAAGTTATTCTATCTAACTAAGACTTAAAATTTTTATTTAAATTATAGACTATTGTATGGAAATGCTTAGGCATATAATTACTTTATATAATTATATATTATTCTTAGGCTAATAGATAATTAAAACAAATTATTTAAACTTTGAAATTAGCTATTTAATACTTTATTTATAAGCTAGACGACTTTAAAAGATAGGTTAATATAGTAGACAAAATGTAATTTAAATTTAACAACGCTAAATAGTTATTAACAGATATATTACTAAATAAGGTTGTAAAGGAATTTATGCTTAATAATGTTGCTGATATTGTGGCTAATAAGCGACTTTGAGTTGGAAATCTTTTAGAAATAAAAATCTGCGTATATAACTTATTAGCATTAGCGTTAATGATGATAAAAGCTTATTTTAACCGCTGCTATTTTAGCAAATTTTTTAATATTAGCGATAAGGTTCTGCTGTGCTTATATAAGGGCTATGATATTTCTTAGAAAGTTGGAAAGAAATTTGGCTTATAGTATGCTGGACTTTTTAGAATTATTAAGTAGGTAGGTTGAGCGGCTTATCGCTTAGATTTTTTTTTCTATTAAAAGCGGCATAATGTTGTATTGGTTGATTACTTAGAGCTATACTTGTTTAATTTCTTTAACTGCTATATTCTGCTTATTGGTTTTATTAGGATAATAAACTATGAGCGCTGCATTTTATTAGCTAAAATTACTAGGGATAAAAAGGTTTGTTATATGGTTGAATTTATTGGCTTAGGGCCTGAGTTTTAATAGTAGATGACTTTATAGCAACTGAGAGATGACGCAGATAAGCTTATTGCTGATTTTACTAAATAAGCAGATATAAAGAGTTGTATAGTAATTGATTATATTTTATAGTAGGCAAATTAATTTGGGGGCGGTAGGAGGTTTTTTTCTATATTGTAATAACGATGCACTTATACTATAATTTAACTTTTAATAATTTAACTCTAAATATGCTATTTATTATTTATTTTTAAAATAATAATACTAATAAATTATTAAAGCTGTGTAATAGACTTGGCACGCTTATAAAGACTATTGACTAGCTTTTCTTATTTTTTTATTTTGATAATAAGGCAACTTTTGCGCATTAATTACTAATATGCGTTTTATTGCATGTGCTAATTAATTAAGTTGTTATTAGATATAAATTGTAAGTTTTCTGCTTATTTTTACTTATAGTTTACTTTGCATTAGTATAACCTATAAGTTTTATGCATTGCCTTTATCTGCAATTATTTTTTTATTATTAAAAGTCGCAAGCTTTTGCTTGCGATTTTTTTTAAAACCTTATTAAAATAAAATATTAACTGCAAGTTTTTGCTTATAATCTTGGTATAATTATTATTAATATACCTTACTTTTAATAAGCAAGCATTTTTTTATCTTACTTATTATTAGTATTATAATTTAATTATTTTATTTTTTTTCTTTAACTTTTTGTGCTAATTACTTTTATATTACTTTGTTAATATTATATTATAATCTTTTTATTAATAACTCTGCTAATTTTTAATATAGGTAGAAAGAAATTGCTTGATAAATTTGAGCTGTAGTGGCGAAAGGACTTTATTATTTAGTGTGTTAAGACAAGGAGAGGCATTGACGAATGTGCTTGTAAAGTGACTATTAAGAGGATAAAGGCATTTATATTGTAGGATAATTATATTAGCAATAATAGTTTTATTTATAAAATCTATTTTACTATTAATACTTTGACTTTATAAAACTCTTAAAAGAATAATAGCATATAGAAACTTAGCGAATTTATAGAGATGATGGTTGTGCTTTATGCTATGATTTCTAAGGATGCTGAGATGTTTAAAATTATTTAAAGCTATTGCAACGCTGATATTAACTAATAGAATAGCGAGGGCTAGTTTTATAATAAATTTGCTAAGTAGATTAAATATAAGAGCATTAGGATTAAGTATTTTGTTAACTATGTTATTTTTATAAAAAATGCTTTTAAACCTTTATGACTTTTAATCTTAACTTAGCTAGATCTTGCTAATAAAGATAACTTTATTAATAATAATAATAACTTTAGTAATGTAGAAAATAATATTATATTTAATAAATATGCTAGAAAAAAATAAAAACTATAGAAAGGGGCTAAAACTTAATATAAGTTAACTTTAGAGAAAACTTTATATAAGATGCTAACTTGCAAAAGCAAAGCTATCTTTAGCATTAATTTTAAAGCTAAGTTTATTGTTAAATCTAAGGCTAATAAACTAATTAATAAACTTAAGTTAGATAATTGCAAGATATTTAAGAAAAATAAATTTGTTTTTGGCTAATTAAATATAATTAACTTAAGCAACTTGCTAAACTTAAGTAATAATATTAATAATGCTAATAAAGCTAATAACTTTAATAAGGGTTAACTTACTAATAAAAACATTGCTAAGTATATTATATTAATTAAAGCTAATAATATTATTTAAAAAAAAAAGCCTAAGATTAATTGCATATTTATTAAGTTTGGGTAGGATACTTAAAGTATACATTTAATAATGCTACCTTAAATACCTTTTTAATTATTTAGCTATTA
>JALRMF010000422.1:0-39638 GCA_026120015.1 Dendrostoma leiphaemia | reverse complement strand
TATGCTTAGTGTTTTTGTTTATTTTATAAGTATAAGTAGGCAAAAGCTTTAGTTTAATCTTTTTTTACTTTATTTATATTTAATATTTTATTATTTTATGCTATAAAATTATTAAAAAATTATTATCTTGCTTAATTAAGTATATTAAGAGTTTATATTTCTATTATACCTAGCTTTTAAAGTTTATTAGCATTTAAGAAACTGCCTTTCTCTGCTTTGTATTACAAAGAAAAATAAAGAATTTATTATTGAATTTATTTTTAATAAAAAGAACCTAGCTTGCTTTTGTTAAGTTTTTAGTAAAAAAATTAAATAAATCCTATAAAATGCGCTTAAACAGGCGCTTAAAAAGGTGCTCTAACGCTTTTTTAAAGACTATATTTAAAATATAAGTTATAAAATAAAAAGCGCAGTATATATATGTAATTTTATTAATGTATATACTATATATATTATAAACTAATGCCTTTAAAGCATTTAAAGCTAAATGCCCTCTTTAAAGGTGTTAGAGATGCTTTAAATCTTTTTTAAGTAGTTTTAATTAATATAAAAAATAAAGCTTTAGATAAATAAAAGTAAAGATAAAGAGTAGGATAATGTTTGCTATATTAGCTAAGATGCTTAGGTAGGTAGAAAAAGGCTTATATTTAATAAAAAGTAAATTATAATGCTGCTTAAGTTATGCTAGTATAATATTGCTCTTAAGCGTTTTATAGCGTAGTGTATAGTTTAAATCTAGTATTTAAACTTTAGATTTTTGTAAGTAAGCTTTAAAGATAATATTAATATAAAATTTTTTAACTACTCTAATGTTTATAAGCATAAAATACTTTGTTTTTAGTTTTCTAGCTTTATTTAGTATATTTTAAAGCTTTTAAGTCTCTTTTTTTAACACTAAAAACAAAGTTATTTTAGCTTTTACTTATTTTAGCTACTTTAACTTTTAATAGCTTTTAAGATTAAGCAAATCTATATTGTTAATTAGGTAAAAGGCTTTATAATTATTAATTAAAATATTTGCTAAAAGTTGGTAAAAAGCAGCTTAGGTAATTATATAAATTTTAAAAGCTTTAAAGGGCTTAACTACCCTAAAAAAGCTATTAAGTAAGCTTGGAAAAGCTAGGGTTTTAATAGATTTAGAAAACTAAGCCTTTTTTGCTAGTGCTTTATTATATTAACCATGCTTAAATAGTTTTTTTCAAAGCTTTAAAAACTTTTTATCTTTTAATCTTTTATAAATAACTCTATATTAAACAAAGTTTAAAAGGGTAAAATATATCTCTACTTTTTTATTATTTTTTAATGCTTTAATTATAATATATTTAAGCTTTATACAATGTTAAGCTAGCTATTTATAAAACTTATTGCAAAGGCAATTATATTAAACACTAAAGACTGCTTATAGAGCTAAGTATTGCTAAGGGTTAAGCATAAAAAAAATTGCCGGCCTTTTTTTAGGGTTATTAAGCTTTGTAGTAAAGGCGGCAAACTAAGTGCTAAGCTAATCTAGCGTAAAAGTAAGCCTTTTTAGCTTTTAATTTTATATAAATTTGCTTAAAGCTTTAAAGGCCTAATTAAAGGCTATATATATATTAACTGTTTTAAAAAAATCTTTAACTGCTAAAAAGCTAATAATGTTTGCTATATTATATTTTTAAGCTTAGAGATAGGCTTATTATTAGTTATAATATTATTAAATGAGATTTTACTACTTTAATTATATTAATATAAGCAATTAGCAATAGTTTTTAGCTGCGCGTAATATTTTTTTTTATAAGTGTTAAATAAAGCTTTAAAGCTTTAAAAAGGCTTTCGAGTCCTATTTTTTTATTTATAAAAATAAGCTGGATTTATATAGCTTTAAGCAGCTAAGAGTTAATTATAGCTATAACCTAGTTTAAGATAGTTATATATTTAGTATTCTATGCTTTTGCTTATATAATAATAATAGTTATATTTTTAAGCTTTTTTTTATAGTTATTATAAACCTTACTAAGGTTAAGCAGTATAAAAGCTGTTAATAATGCTTTATGCTTATTTTTTAAAAGCTTTTTATAAGCTGTAAAAGTATTTTAATGTTTAGTTTTAAGTATTGTATTATATTAATTAAGGTATTTATTTATTGTAAAAAGCTTAAAAGCAAGGCTGGTTATGCTATTTAAAAAGTTAAGATTAATTTAGTGCTAAATGCTATAGTTTTTATAGTGAAAATAGAGCTGTAAAAACTACCTAAGATAGGTGTCTCTTTTAGTGAGCAGGGCTAGGCTTTTTAAGATATTGTTAGAAAGGTTAAAGGCTATTGTAAAAGCTAGAAAATAAATGAAAAATAATTAGGAAAAAACGCGCCTGCTTTATTATAAAAAGGGGTAAAGAGGGCTTATAATTATGGCGAGCAGGGCAAGGCGTTGGCTATATAGAATGGTATATTGTATAAGTTTATTGTATAAAAAAGACAAAGGAAAAACGAGCTCTTAAATAGTAGGGAGCTTTAGAATAGTGGGGCCCATAGAGACCCCTGCTCGCAACAATAAGGATACCGCAAGTATTCCAAACCCCAAACTCATTTATATCAAGTAACACAATGTACCTGTCCTGACCCTCTATAAATAAAAGCAAGTTTATACAGCACTCACGTGTATGAATGTATACTTGACAAAAGTCCAATCTAGCGCATAGCTTAATCCTCGAGTTTTTGATAGTCTCTTGGAACAGAAGGCCCTGGGAAAGGAAAAGATGTTGACATTTTGGACAGATGCCAACATACAAGGTCCGATTGGGATGGGATGTCTCAACAATTTGGAATTCAGTCCTGCATGTGTCAAGAATGCCCAGATTTTGGAATCGGCAGACCGTTCTCAACTGAGGTACAGTGGGTTGAAATATTTAAACTTTGTTGCAGCCAATGACAAGTAGGGCGGGGCCCCGCAGAATAACACAGATGGTTTCAGAACATGGGCCGGCGAGGCGAAGTTGGGTCACCTTCGTCCAAAACCTTGCACCCGATGCAGCAATAATGTCCTCAAGCACCCCGTGCGTGCCTGGGCACGTACTACTCGCACATGTGGGCATAGGCCCATTGGAAGCTGGAATGGTCCGCTGTTGTTTTGCTCCATATTTTCGCGACCCATAAGTACTCCATCACTGGTCCAGATCCAGACCCCACTCCAGTGCCTCTCCACCAGTCCATCGCATGAACCGCATCTGCACTCTGCAGCTTTACATCCGTCCCTTCAGACTCGGACAGACCTCCCACTGTCGATTGAACTACAATCGCGCACGAGCTTCGCCCTCGACACTATAGCTTCGTCACGATCAAGTCTCAATATGACAGACGTTGCTTCAGGCCTTGGGGTCCTGAGACTTGATGACTCCACGAACATCCCAGCTCCGCCAGCGTCAGCTACGGTCGTTGACAAGGATGGCGACTTGTACCTGGTGGTCGGCCCGGAGAAACGGGCGTTCCAAGTCGACCCACGCGCCCTCATCCGCGCCTCAGGCGTGTGGGAGAAGATGGTCAGTCACCAGCCTCAACTCTCATCACTGAGGAATTATAATTTTTATTTTTTTTGACGCCAACATTGCTTCCAGTTGACCGGTGGTTGGGCAGAGTCCAGGCCCGCTGAGAATCCGTGGATTGTTGAGCTGCCTGAAGATGAGCCCAGGGCCATGGAGATATTGCTGCATGTCGTCCACCTCAACAATCGTAGAGTCCCGCGCAGTATGAGCGTAGAGGAGCTCTTCAACGTTGCGGTTGTCGTAGATCTATATAATGTTGGCAAATGCTTGGGTCTGTGGGCCAGGACCTGGTGTGAGCCTGCGGCCAGAGAGCTGAAGAGCCAGGCTGTAGTATTTGATTTCGAGAACTTGTTGCAGCTTGCATGGATCGGATGGGTGTTTGGAAATCGTGAGGTCTTCGAGAGGGCGGCTCAGAAGATGGCCTTGAGGGCCGAAATTGACGGGGAAGGTTGTCTCGTTGATCCATCTGGGATCTATCTGGATGACTTCAAGTATCTCAGGTCCATGGAACTCGCAGGTAAGCCACACTGTACTCTTTCAGTTGGACTCAAAAAGAGGTTGCGTGTTATTCTTCGTCAACCAAAAACCCCGAGAAAGTAACTTGATGAATCAGATTACCTTGCACACTCCCGCCTCAAACTCATATCGAGCTTGGTCAACGTTGTCGAAGCCGCCGTCCAGAAATGCATAGAAAAGACCCATTCTTACTGTCGCTGCCGGCAGATATCAGCTTTGCGCTCCGAGGTCTCACGGACCAAGGCCAGAGCCGACTGCGATGCGGCGATACTGGGCAGTCTCATACAAGAGCTCGCAGCCGAGGACCTGTTTCCGCTCCCGGCTAGCGAGGATATATTTGAGTGCACGCTGTCGTTCAAAGACAAGTTGGCACGTGTGGCCCGCAGCGTACGAACGCTCGGAATACAGCCTCCAGCCGAGCGACACATCGATTTGTCTTTCCATGATGCGTGTCATCCGGGCACCAGGCTCATTAAGCAGCTGGATGATGCCATGGAGCTAGCGAAGAAAGATTCGATAGCACCTTCACACGAGCAACACTTGAAGAAGCAGGAAATCGAAATCGACGGCGGGAGTGCCTAGCATTGGGCCTGCTCAAGACCAATAATGGGTCACACCCCCCTGTCCAGACTATTTTTGCACTCAGCCTATGCAATACTCAGCAAGACTCACAGTTACTTTATCTTGCAACTGGCAAGTGAATGAGTGAGACGATGTCGAGAGAACAACCGTCTGGCGAAGGTCTCTGCCAGACTTGAGAACTTTATCCTAGAATGGTCGACTGATGGCCTAGCACGTACTTGAGTTCCTAAATATGGCTGATGTCAAGCTGTGCCAGTTAGATTCGAAGCCTTCGACTCACTGAAATCACTGATACATGTCATAAAAGCCTTTTGAGTACCTCGAGAGATTCCTAGGTAGATTATATGATCATGGGCGACTTATCTGGGCATAGTCTGTTGAATGGTTGTTCGAGTATACAATGATGCCAATCTTGAAATCCTCCTCACCCTTTCGTTCGGCATAGAGGCCTTGAGAGTCATGGCCTCAGATTATCATAGAGACCTGAGAGGTTGATATCAACATGGTGAATAGAGGTCTTCGGCATGATTAAGACTGCCTCAAGGCCCATTGGAAAAATCCAGGACAGTCACTCATAGCCTCGAATCACTTCTAATGACAACAGTCCATGCCATTTGAGTCGTGATCTGTTTTTGTTACCTATATAAATCTCTTGGTGGCTGGTTAATTCTTCCACTCGACTACCAACATCATCATCAAGAGACTCATGAAACCTTGGAAGTCTTTGGAACCCTTCCTATCAACAAAACTCACTCGAAACCTCTCCTATCTTGGAAAAACCATACACAAAGCCGAGACATGACTATTGACGACATCTTGTTGTGGAATGTCCACGAACCGGACGCTGCGAATAAATTCGTTCATGATACAATAAGGTCTGAGGCTGAACAATGAACAAACGAACAAGCCATTTGTTCGTGGGATGGCGAGCTCAGCTATGCAGAACTTATTAAACTCTCAGAAAAGCTCGGAGCATCCTTGAGATCTCGCGGCATAGGTCCTGAGAAGATTGTACCTCTGTGTTTTGAAAAAATCGATGTGGGCTGTAGTCAGTGCTTTTCCTACTCTGCAGGCCGGAGGCGTCTTCGTTTTTTTTTGGATCCATCTCAACGGCCCACCCGCCTGCAGAACATTGTACGCCAGACGGGCGCCACATTCGCTTTCTCCTCAAGTCAGAACCAGGACCTCTTTCGCTGTGGATGGATCTACCTTGGACACCCTTCCCCCAACGGCACGGTCACGCCAATCTCCCTACGGCCCGACCATGCAAGCTACATTATCTTCACATCGGGCAGCACTGGTACAGCAAAGGGCGTTGTCGCCTCGCACAAAGCCTTCGCCACAAGCGTTGCAAACTGTGGGCCGCGTAGGGGCCTGTACGACCCCAAACAGGCTGCCCGCGTATTTCAGTTTGCCTCGTACCCCTTCGACGCATGTATCATCGACATATTCTCGACCCTCGCATCTGGACTCCTGGAGGAACCATCTGTATCCCGTCAGAGTGGGAGCGCAAGAACGACATCACGGCTTCAATGCGGCGGATGAGGGTCACGTATACCCACATCACGCCGTCTCTTCTGCAGAGTCTAGGAAATCTGGACGAAGAAGTTCCCAGTATGACTACGCTCAGCCTTGGAGGCGAGGCTGTACCGCACGAACTAGTGGGAACATGGTCGCCCAGACTGAGATTGATCCTCCTTTACGGCCCGGCTGAATGCGCTGTGGAGTGCTGCTCTATCGACTGCTCCGGGGAGTGTCCTGTGGCCGGAGAGATCGGGAAGCCTTTCGGCGTGACGAGCTTGCTACGATTGGCGAGACTGGCGAACTGCTCCTCGACGGGCCACAACTTTCACGTGGTTACCTTGATGACCCGATAAAGACCGTCAAGTCGTTCATCAAAAATCCGAAGTGGCTTCAGGCTGCGATGCGCAACGGAATTGGATCTCAGTGGGCCCACCATCTCGACTGTACCGCACAGGAGATTTGGCCTCGTTCCGCGAGGACGGTACGGTGGTTTTCCATGGTAGGGTCGATACCCAGGTCAAGAATGAACGGCCAGCGTCTTGAGCTGGCAGAGGTTGAGAAGCACCTGCTTGACGGACTGGTTGGGCAACAGCGAATGATTAAGGCCAAGCATGTCGTTGTCGAATCCGTTGCCCTCTCCGATGCGGTCACTGGCAAGCTAGTGGCGTTTCTTTGTCTGGATACAGTTGAGCCGATTGGAAATCTGAACTGGCAACGAGATGACTCCCAGGCCCAAAACGCCGCAACCATCGAATCGTCTCATGGCGAGACAGTCCATTTCCCAGGCATCGTGGAGAAGGCGACCGAGCATATGAGAACCATCCTTCCAACCTATGCCTTACCCTCGCTATTTGTTCCTCTTCAGAGCGTCCCATTCTCATCTTCAGCCAAAATTGACAGAAAGCGCCTCCGGGAGATAGCAGCCCGATTCTCTGTTGGGCAGCTCATGGTGTTCCATAAAATGTCTAGCAATGCTTCTTCCTGGTCCAATGGAGAACCCACAGAGAAAAAAGTGAAGATGAGGAATACCTGGAGTCAAGTCTTCCAAATTGACAGCAATTCTATCCATCGGAATGACAATTTGTTTTCGCTAGGCGGAGACTCACTTCTTGCCATGAGACTTGTAGTCGCGGCGCAGGCGCAAGACATGACCATTCATGTGGGCAGCATATTCCAACATCCCACATTGAGTGAGTTGGCACTAGTGGCAGAAGAGAAGGCTGAGATGGATTTCATCATTCCATTATCCTTGATCGGCGGGCTGGACGTCAAATATCGCTTCTCACAAGCAGCTCAGCAATGCCAGGTAGACATCGGTTTTATCGAGGATATCTACCCTGTGACTGCGCTCCAAGGACAATGCATGGCCGGCGGTTATCTTGGTGGCTCAGAGGCCGAACGAGTCTTCGGTAAGCCGAGAGACGAGCAACAGTTGCTTACGTTCACTCTTCCAAATAATATCGACTTGACTTTGCTCAAGGAGGCATGGCAAGCCGTCGCGTGCCGTCACGCAGCCCTCCGCACACGCATGATTGACACACCTTACGGAGTCTTCCAGGTCGTTATCGACCTAGTCACTCCTTGGACACAATGGACCTGCTCTCTCAATGAGTTCATCCGCCAGAATCGACTGAGCTACATGGTGTTTGGCGGTTCACGTATGCGCCTTGCCATAATCGAGCCGACAGGATGCAAGGAGCGATACTCTGCCCTGACCATGCTACACTCGATATCTGACGGGTTCAGCCTCCAACTCTTGTTCACAGAGCTTGGAACGGCATACGCATCTTTGGCTAGTGGATGTTGTACTTGGCCAACTCCAGGCCCCCGCACCTCCTCAGATGAATGATCTCATCAAACACCTGGCTCGGGTGGTGCCGTTTGAGCACGTTGGGTGGTGGGACCTGGTACACATAGACGAGTTTTGCGATATCCTGCGCAATACGCTGTTACGGCATAACTAGGCAGACTATAGGTTTATAAAAATGATTTATTATTGCACAAAGAGAGAAGAGAAAGAGACTAGCTAGAGCAGCGCTGGCGGTTCGCCGGCTTTTATAGTTATTATACAAAGTAGGTTTTATAGTTTACTTAGTATTATAATAGTATTTTTTTCTTTAAACTATATTTATCTTTAAATGTAGTATAAAAGCAGTAATGTTATAAAATGATTATAGTGTAAGGCTGCTTTGTAGGCGTTGCGCTAGTGTATAGCTAACAGCGCAACCGCGCTAGTCCCAAAGTAGATTAGGCATAGTAGCTGCCTTAATAAGGGTAAATAATACTATGCAGCTTTGCCTTTATAATTGCATTTTCTTTCCTTTTCTTTTACGCAATAATATTATTTTGCCTCTTTTTTATTATAATTAATATATTATTGCTTATATAGTTATATATATAACTAATTTCCAACTAATTTTTATCTTTTTATTATAATTTTGCCTTTTCTCCGCTATAAATATAGCTTTATATTAATTTTCCTTTATTAGTTTTTTTGCTGCTTTTAACGCATAACACTAATTTTGCTACTATTGTCTCTATACTGCGCTAGTAGTATAAAAGCAAAAGGGCGGCGAGTAGCTAGTTATAAGCTGCGTTGCTATGCTTAGCAAAAGTATTTATGCTTAGTATGCTTAGCAGCATAATAAGTGCATTAAGGTAAATAGGGCAAATAAGCAGCGTATAAATAGCGGTTTGCTAACAAAGCGCAATATAAATTTCTGCTAATATAATAAGCAATGCTATTAACTTTACTAAGCTTATAAACTAAGCCTAGCGCGCATTTTGTTTTTTTAAGCATAAAAACAACTAAAAGCTTTATTTCGCTAGCGCAAAGCTAGCAACTAGCGATTATATCGCCTGCATAAAGCTAAAGCAGTAGTAAGCTATTATAAATATTAGCTTTGCTTTAACTAAGGGTTTTTTATTTATAGTTAACACTTACCATTGCCGTTAAAGCTTAGCCATTTTAAAGAAAAAGTGCAATGTAAGTAAATCGCTAACGGTACATTATTTTATAATGCTAACCTTAGTATAAACTATGTTTCTTAATAACTTTATCGCTAGCTGCTGCTTTTTTGCCGCTACTGCAGCTAGTCTCTGCCTGTCTAGCAACTATATTATACTTGCTGTTATTAAAGACTAAAAGTCTTAGTTAATTATAAGTATATAATAAGCTTATTATAAAAGCAAAGAGCTAATAAAATAATAGCATAAGTCTGCATAGTTAATAGTAACAAAAGTTTTGCTTAGTAAACTATAGCTAAGCGCGCCTTTTATTAGGCAGTTTTAGCCTAGTGGTTTTTTGCGGCTAAAGGCGTTATTAATTTAAATTAGAAATCTAACTTAAAGGATAATTTTAGCTTAAATAATAGCAAAAAGTAGTAGAGTAAGTATTAAATAAATAGCGGTTTTATATTAGAAGAAAAGCTAATAAATAGATAATTAAGCTTATATATAATAAAGATAACTGTAAAAATATTATCTAAAAGGAGATAGAGGCTTTTTTTGCCTTTACGCTATAAGTGCGCTAGCGCTTTATTATCTCTTTAACCTTAATAACTAAGGTAATTATATATATAAAAAGTAGCATAAGCTATAGCTTATAAGCATATAGATATTAAATTCTACTATGGTTGAAAATAGGTTGTTTAGTTAAGTTTTTAGTCTTTTTTTAGTGTTAGTTTGCGTATGCTGCGTAGTTATAGCTATAGATAAAAAATAATAGCAAAATAATAGCAGGCTTTGCTTATGCAACGCTAATTCTTTGGTCTTATATTGCTTTTATATTAGCTTTAATAATGCTTTATTATACTTGCCTGCGGCATTGGCGTTGTAAAAGGGAAAGTTTTAAGTTTAATAGTAGTGTTTATTATTTTAATAACCTTAGCTTAAATAAATAATCTTTATAAAATTTAGCAATCTTTAAATTACAACCTTAAATATTTATAGTAGGCTGCTAACTAAGATAGTGTGAAAAAGGCTACTTAATGTAATATTTAAGGCTTATAAAAGTATTGCAAAAGTTAAAAATAGTATTAAAATACTAGGATAGCTTGGCTTTAATGTTGTAGCTATCTATTACTACTTTGCCTTTAGCTTGCTGCTAATATAAGGCATTAGCCTCATTTTAACCCAGCAAGCCTAGCTAATTTTAATAAATAAGCAATATAAAAAAAATAGAAAAGTATTAATAATATTTAAGCAGCTATACTATTGCTGCTCTATAATATACTTTTATTACTAAAATAAAACTAATCTATTAATGCAAAAGCTTTTCTATTAAACGGCCTAGATTTATATATTTTATACTTATCTAAATTAGGTTTTTAACTTATAGCATTTTAGCGTTTAAGTAGCGCTAGTTTGCTTAGTTTTTATACTTATCTTAAGTAGCAGTAAAAATAGCTTAAATATTTTTAATAACTTATTTTAAATAGTTAACTGTTGTAAAAGTAAGTTGAAACTCTTTTTGCTAAGGCTTAATCTTAAGGGTTTGCTAAAGAGAAAGTAGTTTAGTGCTTATTTAAGAGTTAAAGTTATAATTTGCAAAAAAGAAAAAAATGTAAGTTAATTTTAAGGCTTAGTTATTAAAAGCAAACTTAGCTAAGAAAAGCTAATTAACCTAGTTATTTTAGTAAAAGGCACAATATCCTTAAAAATACTATTTTAAGTAAGCATTAACTACTTTTGTTTAGCTATTAGTCTAAGGGTAATAAGTTATAAAGGCGTATAGTATAATTCCTAGGCAGCAGCTAAATTCCCATTAAAAGATAAAAATAAATTATGCTTTTTAATTAAAGATAATAGTAGAAAAAGTGTTATAAAGGCAAAATATTTCTAAAATAAAGGCGTTAGCCAAGCTAGCTGTAGTAAGATTAAAAATAGAGATAAAATGTTGCATTTTAAAAAGCCTATTAATAATAATAAATATATTCTTATAAGTAAATCTATTATAAATATATAGCAAAAAAGGGCTAATATAATTTATAAATATATTTTGCTATAGCTAAAAAGGTATAGGCAGAGGGTTTAAAAGGCTAGCTAGGGTATTGCAGGGATTTTTAGTAAACTTGCAAAGGTAGCAGCCTTAGACAAAAACGCCGGCATCTTAAAATATATTTAGCTAGTAATAAAACTATTAAAGTAAGTTATAGGTTTTAATACAGTTTAGGTAGCCTTTAAGGCTAAAGCTATAAGTTTAATAAAGTATCTAAAGGCAGAAGGCAGGTTTTAATGGGATAAAAAGACGTTTATAGATATAGATTCAGCTATTAATTGCCTAGCAATCAGCTTTGGCAAAGCATATGCTTCAACGCAAAGCTAAAGGAAAACAGCAGCAAAAGTTATCTTAAAGGCATTGTAAAATATCTTAGCAAAGGTTTAAAGCAATATAAGCCTTTTTAATAAAGGCATTTATAAGTTCAAAAGTATCTAGATTGCAGAAATAGGCTAGGAATTATTAGCTTAGAGGTAAAAATATATGTTGGTAGTTAGCAATGTAGTTGTTAAAGTTATTAGTATAATTTGCTAGCTAATTAGTAGCAAACTAAGAGAGTATATTTAATATAATAGCTTTAAAGCCTAAATAGTAGTAGATTTAAAATTAGAAATTGCTAAGAAACTTAAACCAGCAAACTTAACGTTAGTTTAAAAGCTTTATAATAGTAAAGTGCTATAAATTCTTATAATTTATCTATACTTTAACCAGCCTCTCAACGCCTTAAAGCTTTAGCCGCCACTTTTTAAAAACTTTTATAATAGCAAAAAGTTTTTTATTATAAATCTTATAATTATACTTTGCTAGTGTATGCTTTATTAAAAAGAAGATAATAAGCTATAAAGTTTTTATTAAATTATATTAGGAAAGCACCTTTTTCAACGCCTAATCAAAAGCATTTGCCTTTATTATTATTTGCTTTATAAGGTTATAATAGGCAAAAAAAGTCTTGGAAAAAAAAACTTAGCAAAGCTTATAAAAGGCTGCTTTAGCCTTTGGTAAAAGAGCGCTAGGCTATTTTACTAAGCTTATTATTTTAGTAAAAGGATAAGTAAGTATTAAAAAACCTTTAATAAAGCGGCAATAAAAATTTGCAAAGCTTAAAAAGCGTTAAAGGTTTTTAAAAGTAGTTAAAGGCTTTTATTAATAAATTGTCGCTATTTTTTTAAGGTTTATTTAAATGCCTTTTATAGTAATAATAAAACTTAAGTACTTTATAAACGTAACTTTAAACTTATATTTTTTAATATTAATAGTAAAGCTTGCCTACGCAAGTCTTGCTACTATATTGCAAATATATCGCCTATGCTCTGCTTATAAATTATTATAAATAAATATATTATTAAAATATATTATAGTATATTTATTTAAAATATTAAAAAGTATATAGTTAATATAGTGTTAAAAAGAGCTAAGCGCGCTAATTATACTAAAGTTTATAATTTAGCACTTAAAGAAGCTAAACTTAGTAATAAATGCTGTCTTTTATTTGTTTCTAAGGGTAATTTAAAGGCGATTAAACGCCGCAGTAATATTTAGCTTAATATAAAACTTTGCTTTATATAAAGCATCTAAAGTTTTTTAAATAAGAGATAAAATAGCGGTTTTTAATTATAACATTATTTAAGCCTCTATAATTTATATAAACTTGCACGCTGCCGCTAGGCTTTTAAGCTAATAATATAAGTATAATAGCTAATAATTGGCTAAATTAGATAAAGCTTTTGCTAAAGTGTTTATTAAGGTATTTGCAGACTATAAGGAGCTTTTTAGGGGACATAAGGCGTGGGTAATAATTAAAGGGTAAAGCGCTAGCAAAAAGCTTAATTTTATAATTAAAACTCTTATAAGGCGGGAGTTCTATAGCAGCTAAAAAAAGAAAAGCATAGTAAAGGTTTTTTTAAATAGCTAGGCAATAGGTTTTAAATAACTGCCGGCGATAAATTAGGCTTATTATTTAGGTATTTTTAAATATCTTCTTTAAATATATAATAAAGCTATAATTAGTTTGCTACCTAAGTATAAAATTTGCATAGGCAAAAGAGTAATAAACTAGTGTTAAAGGCAAGATTTAAACTTATAATCTAATGTAAGATTAGAGAGAAAGTTTTAAGTGCAATTTAATTAAAAGAGTAGTTATTGTTAAATATATTTTTAAAAACAGTGTTTAGAATAAACTTAAGCTTGGCAAGAAATATTGTTTAAAAATAAACACTTAATTGCTTATAAAATGTAAAGAAGTTTTGTATGCTAAAAATGCGAATTAGTGGCTTAGTGATAGTGTTAGGCTAGGTTTTTGCTGCTGCTTTAGCAGCGCAGGAAATGTAAGGTAAATTTGTAGGTGGCAGAAGAAAGGGTTAGTGTTGATATTAGAGTAAGAATTTAGTATAAGTCTAGCTTTTAATTATTATAGTGTTAATAGACTAGTTAATCTAAGGGTTAAACTAGCGAAGCTAAGGTAAGCTTAAGATAATGTTAAGGCTTAATAAGGGTTAAATATAAAGGAGAAAGAGTATAAAATTGTTAGCAAGGCTATGGTAAACGAGGTAATATTTAGTAATAAGTTTTACTATAAAGCTGTTTATAAGCTATAAAAGTTTTTGCTAAGTAAGGTAATAATAAGGAATAAAGTGTTTTTGCGCAAAGGCAGCGTTAATAAACCTAACAAAGGAATATTTAGAGTTTAAAAGAGATTAAATTAATAGTAAAGTAGTATTAAGCTATAATATAAAAGTATTAAATAAAAATAATGTATTTAATTTTATAAAGTTTAAAGAAGTTAAATGTTATTAGGATAAAAAAAAAAGCTTAGCTACTCTTAGATTGCAATTATAATTAAAAGTTAAGCATTTTTTTAGCAGTTAGCAAACAGTTTAAAGCTAGAGTTCTAGTAGGCTAAATATTATTAAATAAAGTAACTTAGCTTGCTATAATAGTAGTAAAGGTTTTTTTTTTAGCGTTAGCAATATTTTTTTATAAAAACCTTAGTTAGGTTATTAATAAAAACTATATTAAACTGCATTAGTTTCTTAGCATTAGCAAAGCAAGTTAGTAGCGCAGCGAAGGCAGAGGGGCATATATTAGTTAATAAGCAGAAAGCTTAGTTAGCAATATTATTAGAAAGCTTGTAAAAAAAGCTTGTTTATTTTATAAAGTCTTTAGTAGCTAAGCAGTTAACAATTAAAATAATAGCGAATTATAGAAATAGCGTAATTTTTTAGTAAAGGGCTTTAATATAAAAGATATTAGGATAGGCGCATATATTAGCTAAGCGGATAAAGCAGCTAATAAAGTTAGTGTAAGGTTGCTTGTGTTATAAAAGATTTTTAAAGTTGCAGTAGGCTATAAAGATAATGTTTTTAATAATATAGATAAGGTTTAGGTACGCTAGCATATCGCTAATGTCCCGCTATTTATATAGTTAGTTTTTAGCCTTTAGATTAAAAGCGATATAGTTAATATTAGAGTAAACCTTAGTAAAAGCATTGCTATAAAGGCAAGAAGCTTTGTAAAAAATGCGCTTAATAGGCTAGGAATAAGCTAGTTAATCAAGGGCTAAAGTAAGTAAAAAGAGAGACTTTTAATTTATATATTTCTTTTAGCAAAGGCTAAGGCTTTTTTCTCTGTTATTAAAAGTAAAGGGGGGTGCTATATATATATAATAAGATTGTAAGGCTATAATTTATTAAAAAGGAGGAATAAAAGTAATAGCGGGTTTAAGAGAGTTAAAAAAAGGCGGTAAGCAAAAGGCTTTTGCTTAAAGTTTAAAAATAGTATTTTAAAAATAGGTTAAAGTAAAGTTAAAAGCTTTAAAAATAGCATAAAGCCTTTTTTAGCCTAATTTTGCCGCTTTGCCCTTAAAAAGAGATTAAAGCAGTTAAAAATTGCTAAAAAGTCTTTAGTTATATAAAGCATAAGCAATAGCTAAAAAGGGGTTAAATAAAAGGCTTTAAGGGAAAAAGTTAATTAAAGATATAGCAAGGGCTTAGTAGTATAAAGGCAAAGTTGTATTGTTGCAAAATATAGTAGTTTATATTGCTTTTTTAAAAGGCAATAAAAAACTAAGTAAAAAGTATAATAAATTATTATAGCATAACTAAATAAACTATAGGTTTATAAAAATAACTTATTGTTGCACAAAGAGAGAAGAGAGAGAGACTAGCTAGAGCAGCGCCGGTGGTTCACCGGCTCTTATAGTTATTATACAAAGTGGGTCTTGTGGTCCACTTGGTACCGTGACATACGCCGCAACTCAACGTGAATCCGAATCCGGCCGGACAGCTTGGAATCCAAATGGGACTGCAGCTTGTTGATACCAATATCCCCATCATCAACGAAGTCCCCTATACTATGTCGTCGATGGGCGAGGGTTCCGGAAAGTTGTCTCTGCGCCTGTCGACGGACGACGCCTACAGACCGGCGAAGGATGCAGAGAGGCAATTGCGAAAATGGACCGTGTTCTATGAGCGAATCGTGGAGTTCTCTCAGTCACATTGGGAGGTGACTGTCCAGGAATTGTTCGATTGTTGGGACGACTGAGATGTAGTTGTAGCTCTCAGGCTCTAGTATGTCCAGGAATGGTACTGGTCTCCACGTGTTTTGACCTAGGAAGTGCTCATATGGAACAATACGCTTTCAGCTTTTTTGGTATTCTGACTGCTGTTCGGTTGATTTGGTTGTTGGTGTTGGGAGCAATAATGTTTATGAAAGACTTTCCATGAGGCTCGGTTCTGAGTATGTACAAGTACATGTGACATGTTTTCGTACTACGAAGGTTACCGACAGAGGTACTCCAAACTGTGACGCATAGCTCTCAATATCAAATCTCTTCGGAGTGTCAGAATCTCCAAAGAAAAGCCCCTCCCCCCGAGGGCGAGTTCGTGACAGCCACGTTCTCAAGTGTGCATCGACCACTGGACTCGGCATCCAGCAGGGGCAGGGACTATATTTACTATGCATCTGAAGAAGTCGCCGTTACTCAGTCTAGAAGCGTCAGAGAACGGCCTAGGTTGTTGGTGTCCCTGCTCCAGCGGCCAGCCTTCTCAGTCTGTTGCTTGGTGAAATAGTCCAGCAACGGAACGCCCTCGTGCCATATGGGTTTTTCTAATGCACACTGACTTGTAAGAAAACAGAATAGTGTAGCTATGTAGTGAGCGACGTGCTGACTTACCCACAGTGCTCAGTGGAAGCGATATTCCTGACTACCTAGGTACCCAGGTACCTTAGACAACTAGTTTCGCCTGTACATGTGCCCGGGCATTTGATGCCTCGCGCCGTCGAGGAACGAGGACATCTGGATGGGACTGTCGACCTCTTGTCAAGTTTGCCCAACTCTGCAAACATTGCGTCTGCCCACTTCCAGTCGTCATCGGATTCCTCATTCCTCAAGCGCTATTTCGCCTCCATACCTTGTCGTCTATCCACCAAGTCAGAGAAACGCCAAAATGATGCAGCGATTGCGAGCCTGGTCAAGACGTGCGCCAACGCGACGAGAGTCTCCGGCACGACAAGATGCGTCGTCATACGATGCGAACTCCCAGGCCATCAGAGCGGAAGCGTGGCAGAGCCCGGACGTACTTCGTTTAAATTGGTTAGAGAAAAATTGGAAAGGAAAGGAGAAATGCAGAAGACATCCTCACTAAGAAAAAAGAGGCAGACATAAAAAGGGATTATTATACATAAAGAAAAAAGAAAGAAAAAACGTACAACACCGGGTATTCGCCAATGGTCACCCACTTGACTACTAATCCAGCTGTTAGTGGCTTATTTAAGGGAGAGCAGACGGGATCCCAAGTTTTCCACTACATATGGCCGTACGTGACTGCTGGAGAGGCTATTGTGGATCATGTACGAAGAAATGTGCCACTCAGCCAGATGGCCCCAGTCTGTTGACGGCTTGGAACGGCCGGAATGCCGAAGCGGTTCCATATCTCTGACTCGGCATATTCCATTCTGGTGAAATGGCCCGTACAATTTGTGAACATGTATGACTCGACGGGAAATCCGGGCATGAGTAAGGGCTCAGAGAAGGAGAGCTACTAGACGACGGTCGCCCGGAAAATCAGACATGCGTGAGGGACCAGTGAACGGGGTTGACGGGATACCTAGGTCCCCGGAGGATCAGGACGTACGTTCCACGGTTAACACAAATGGATAAGATGTGAGTACTCCGTCTTACGCAGCTCAAGCCGGCGAGCCGCTTAGCACGGGCTAAACAACATGGATTGCACAACAGAGGCGGCCTCGGGTTTGCCGAGTGGCCAGGCGTTTCGTTGATAAATACAAAGTGTTCCATGCTGGGCAATCAAAAGCACAGAGCTGTATGCTAGAGAATCTCGCAAAGTTTGTACATGAACAACGAATCGTACCGCGATCCATCAAAATCATCCCCCGAACCCTTCCCAATGCTTTTATCTTCCCGATTCCAGGTTGTCCTTTGGCATATGCAGGTCGACCTCCGACCTCCAGCTTCTCGAACAGCCATAATCTCCTAATGCACAGTCAAAGCACATTTAAGTGATGATAGTGACGTTGCTCGACAAAGCCTTGCAGTCCTGCGGCAAGTCAATCGTAGGCGGCGTGGCGTCCTCAAGAATCGAGGTGGAGTAGTTGTCTGTTGAGCTGTATCAGCAACGGTGTCGCGGCGCCGGAAAACCCATCTCGTTTCCACTCCTCGAGAGTCTGAACTTACAGGTAGGGCTGAGCTGCATGATCTGCCCCACGGTGACGCCGTACTGGTCCGCCAGGTCCTTGTAGCACTCGGGCTTGCTGACGTTGAACTGGAACGGCTCGTAGCTGCACACGCTGGGGTAGCACAGGGGCACCTTGACGAACTGGCCGGCGGTGAGCACCTCGGAGGCGTCGCCGGTGGTCAGAACGGTGACGTCCAGGTCGAGGCGGTTGGCGATCTTGGCATACGTGTCGCCGTTGACGGTGTAGTACAGCCGGGGCCCGCCGAGGAGGCAGGCCTTGGTGCTGTTGTAGTTGTCGACGACGCAGCTGGTGTCGTCGATCTCGTCCGGGCAGACCTCCGCGGGGATCACGATGGTCTGGCCGACGTTGGGCAGGATGTCCTGTCGGGGGAGGTCAGTCTCGAGTGATCTTTTCTTTTTTTCTTTGATGTGTGTGAGTATTCTTGTGTGCGGTGCGGTGTCGACAGACCTCGTCAGCCATGAAGTTCTCGCGGGCAATGTTGCACAGGCCGCGGCCGGTGGCATTCGCTACATCCCGGATCGTCGTGCCGTTGACTGTGATGGGATACAGGTAGGAGGTGGTGTTGAGAGTGCTGGTGTCGCACGAAGCGGCGGCGGCGAGAGAAGCCGAGGCCACAGCGGTCGACAGGGCGATAGCGAGCTTCTGCATAGGTGCCATCTTGATTTGAGCGACGAGAAACGAACGTGAAGTTATATGGCGCAAAGGACTGGAACTGCAATGCTGCAAAATGAGTGTGATGTTGAGGAAGTCGATATCCAGGTTGTAATCTGCAATGATATCATGTGCCGCCAAGTCTTCCAGTCTTCTTATATCAGAAGCAGGCCTAGGCAAGGAGCAATGAAAAGTTCTCTAAAGTCATCTATGACCGTGTTCGTGGACCTAGCCATGCGCTACGGAAAGGCATACGTCGGCTCGGGGGCGGAGGGCCGGGAGGATACCCCCAAAACGACAAGATCGCCTCCTTCAGTTTATCCTGCACGTATTTGGGCCCCTGGAAACATTGTTTTGTTTCTGTTTGTAGAAACAGGCCCACCGGCTCCACCCCAGAAATATAATGCATGAAAAAGACTAGTCTATTCATGTTCAACGCCTCTTTGCTTGCCGAAGCTAATCTAAGAGCTTATCTGCTCCTATCTGGACCTGCCACATCGCAAGTCGTCACCTCGAGGCGCACCGAGGATGCTCGAAGAAGAGGCCTAGACAACTCCGACATGGGCGGTAGCGTGAACTATGGCATGGACACGATTAATTCGCCGCAGAGGGAGCGGCGTTGGAAAACCACTCAGCAATCTCGGGTTGCTCTCTGAGAGCCAGGAGGGGCCCAGGAGATGTGACATTGGAACCGTTTTGCGTTTTGCGATCTTTTTTTGACAACCGTGCTACAAGGGGCTTACGAAGCACGTGGTAATCCAAATCAAACCTCATCGGAGTTACGAAGGCCAGGGGGACGGGCCGAGGTGTCAGTGAAATACTATGTAGCTAAAGTAGTCCAAACCCAAGTCCCCGTGCTGGCCTGGACTACCGTAGGCTATCCCATGGCGTCTCCGACTCGGCCGGGCAAAGGGGCCCACCTGTAGTCCCTTGGTCCACAGCAATGACTTGCGTTCATTTGGAGATGTGACCGATGCTGGCGATACGACACGCTTGAAAAAGTAGGTTCCGGTAGTATTGTCATGCCTTTCAACCTCTCTACCTGATATCTTATCTGTACACGTGCAGAATATCAATCATGCTCCTAATGCCTTTGACCGTTTTCGCCTTTTCCAATTCCCAATCCCAAAGATCACCCTCTCCAGCCCCGGGGTGACGCGTTCCATTACGCTCTCGACAGGATCCACATCAGGGCGAACTGCACGATATAGGAGTAGAAGAACAGGAACTGCGTCCTCTGATTCCTCTTGGCCCTGGAGTCTGTCTGCATGCCAGCAGGTCCTGGTCCTGGATTGTTCTCTGGTAACAGGACGTACTTGAGCGAGCGCATTAGGAAGAGCGAATTGGCGAGGAATGTGTAGAGGAAGATGCCCCAGCCGATCCAGCCACCCGTGCCCTTCCCGCCGTTGAAACTCTCGGCCACTGCAATTGTCACGATGATTCCCACAAATTTGTAGCCGGAGTAGGCCACCAGATCCAACAGTTGGGAATCGTTCGAAATGCTGAGGATGTACGTTCCGACCTTCAGGCCTAGAATCTCCAGGACGACCACTATCAGAGCCGTTGCCGCTTTTGACCCTAGGAGCTCGGGTTGGAATTGGCCTCGAAGACCGGCGATCAGACTCGATAGGAGGATGTATGTGACGAGCGACATGACGGGTATGTACATGTCTGGACTGTTGACATCATCTCGAGGAGGTAGGTATAGGCCCTGTCGCACCGGATCTGGCTTGCGGGACCAAGGCTTATGCCGCCAAGGAAAGCACACCAGGAAGAGTTTGTTTATCACATAGCTGTTGGTGACGTTGAAGTAGTGCTTGAGCATCGAAATGTTCATGTAACGGTTGACCTATGATCGCATCGTTAGCATAGTATTCTCGAGGAGCGTTCGTTGAGTTGGGTGACGAAAAGTGCGATCGCAGTGATGGACGTCAGCCTGTGGCCTCCAGACAAACAGACTTGTTTCAAACAGGGAGTAGGCCGTTCTTCTTGGTGTCGTCGGCAAAGCCCTCCATAGCACAGGTATCATCATCCTTGACCGTTCTCCCCCAGAGTACAAGAATGCCAATGCAATCGTAGCTGCAACCAGTGTGGCTAGCATCTGCCACGCCGTCTCTACTCCGTCTCTACCCCGTCGTCATCTTGTCTAACTTCTCCACTCGGGTCGATACAACCAAGTTGGAGGCAGTTCCTCGTTTGCTTGTCAAGCTATCTTCCACCGACCAAGGGTTCGCAACTATTGTGTCACCAAGACTGACATGACAGCACCTGTCGTATGCCTCTTGGGTGATCTGCTACTCCTCGGGTCCATCCTGCCCTTGTTCTTTCAAGGCGTGTTGTTGTCACTCCGCATCTTGCCCTCCTCCTGAAGCTTGCTGGAGATCGCGCCCAGATCCCTTTTCACTGGGACTTGATGGATGTTTGTTCTGCCCAAGTCCCCAACGCCACTGCCGGGCTCCTCCTCACCGCATTTCTTCAAACCAAGATTGAATGAAAGGGCACTTACGTTGCTCTCCAAGTATTCTTGCCCATGCTTGAAAGCAGTTTGGCCAAACTGTGCAGCAAACTGGGCCGTCGGGTCGTTCAGGAAGTTGCCATACTGGCCGAACATGTTTCCGTTGGGCGCAGCGCCTTGCTGCGCTGCCTGGTATGGATTGCCATAGTTCTGGGACTGTGGTTGCGACTGCGAAGGCGGCGGTGGTGATCGGAGTTGGGGCACGGTCGAGACGTGTTGTGGAACGGGGTGGTGGAGGGGAGGCGACTGTCCGTACGTTTGCGGCCGCTGCATCGTGGATTGCCTTCAGACCTGATTCGTCTGTCGCTTTCGAGGGCAGAGATGTCGCGGGAGAGTAGGTGACCGTTGGTGGGTCGATAATGAAGTTGAAGGCTTGCGGCACGAGGGCGAGGGCGAGGCGCAACGTGGTCTAGTCGGGACACGATTTGGCTTGGGTGGGATTAGTTTGGTTAGGTGATGAAGGATGTACCAGTACAGTCCAGGGATGATGATGTGAGCTTGGACAGTTCAGGTCAGTTCAGCAGGAGGAAACCCCTGAACAAAAGCAGAGAGCAATGCTGTCATTTTCCAGCTGCTGGCCGGAACTTGGAACAACTTGCCAGCCGGAGCCAGGCGCATACAGCTCTTATCGATTGGCACTATTCTTATCGCTCTACAAGCCTACAGCGGGCCCTCCGAGAACAGGAGCTAGAGATCCCTGCCTTGCAGCCCGTGGTCCCTTGGAGCGCAGGTGGCGTCTTTGGCTCTAGACTCTCGGCACCTACGGACGACAGCACAGCGGCAACACCAACACCATCCTTGCTTTGATTTTGTTCTTCAGCCCAGGCCGTTGTCCCTAGGTCTTCTCTTGATATTCCGTCCTCCTGACAGCCACAAGAGACACAAGCAAGCACACATACCACATAGTCTTGCCTCCTTCAGCCATTGGACTTTGCGACCCGCCTTCCGACCACTGCAACTGCCGCCGGCAGTCACCAACCAATTCCTCTTAATACAGCCCACTATGTTGGACACTTTCGAGATAGTCACAACCTCGGGGGTGGTTGTCTGGTCACGCAAGTGGGCACCAGTCAAACCCTCAATCATCAATAACTTCATCACCGATGTCTTTGTGGAGGAGAAGAGCGGCTCTGGTGCACTGAAGGCAAACAACTCTGCCATGAGCAACGCGCCATACAAAACGGACCAGCACACTCTGCGATGGACCTTTGTTAAGGAGCTGGGCATCATCTTTGTGGTAAGTCTTGTCGCATAGTAGCTGTTTCGGCCGGGTGAGCCTCACGACAGGGAGGGAATCTTGGTGTCTGGCGGGACATCCTGCTTTTCCTCTTGTCGTTCTCCTCCTTTCAATTCGTCCTGTTCCGTTGAGGTGCTAACTGTATGCCGTACACTTACAGGCTGTCTACCGATCGTTGCTGCAGCTGTCCTGGTCTGATAAGCTTGTCGACAATATCAAGACGATCTTTGTTCAGTTGTACGCTGATCAGTTGACCAAGCCCAACACCACTCAGGTCGAATGCCAAAACTTCGATCAGTATTTCGACCAGCAACTTCAAGAGCTGGAGAAGCTCGACGCGAAGAGCCCTGCACAACTTCAACCGGCCCATATCACGAACGAGAAGGATGCCATCTCTGGCAAGCAAGGCGACGACCCACCCTCTTCCTCCGGCCTCTCCGTCGAGTCAACGCCCGTCACTTCTCGGCCTTCCACTCCCGCAAACAATGGCGTGATCGCCAGCGATTCGAGCCCAGCAGCGAAGCTTTCGAGACGGGCCCGCAAGGCGGTCAACCGGACCCACTCGCCGGCGCAGGCATCCGGAGACGAGACTGCGCGCAAGAGCAAAGGGCCGAAGCAAGGCAAGAAGGGACGCAAGTGGGACGACGACGGATTGCCCACCGAGGAGGACGACAGCGTACAACTCGACTACTCGGGGGCTGGGGCCGGTGAGCCTGCGGTGGGACGGTCTTCGGCACTGGAGGAGGTTGATGCCTCGACGTGGGGCTCGAAGACCCAGGGCAAGTTTGTACTGAAGGATCTTGGCGATGAGGTCCATTCCATGTTGGCCGAGGCCGAGGCACAGAAGTCCACCAAGTCCGAACCATCAGGTGGTCTGGTAGGCTCAGGTCTGAGCGCCGTCAGCGGCCTGTTCCGCAACTTCGTTGGTGGCAAGACCTTGACCAAGGACGACCTCGACAAGGCAATGAAGGGCATGGAGGAACACCTCTTGCGCAAGAATGTGGCGAGGGAGGCTGCAGTCAGGCTCTGCGAGGGAGTCGAGAAGGAACTGCTTGGAGTGACCACCGGCAGCTTCGAGAGCATCAACGCGCGGATACAGAAGGCCATGGAGGCATCACTGACCAAGATGCTCACGCCAACATCATCTCTCGATCTTCTGCGTGAGATTGACTCTGTCACTTCGCCTTCCGTGACTTCGATGCGCAAACCTCGACCATACGTCATGTCGATCGTCGGAGTCAACGGTGTGGGCAAGTCGACCAACCTGTCCAAGATCTGCTTCTTCTTACTGCAGAACAAGTACAAGGTGCTCATTGCTGCTGGCGACACCTTCCGGTCCGGAGCCGTGGAGCAACTCGCCGTGCATGTGCGCAATCTGAAGGAACTGACCACCCGTGAGGGTGGTGAGGTCGAGCTGTATCAGAAGGGTTATGGCAAGGATGCTGCGACCGTCGCCAGAGATGCCGTTCAATACGCATCCCAACATGGCTACAACGTCGTGCTCATCGACACGGCTGGAAGGCGGCACAACGATCAGCGGCTCATGTCATCACTGGAGAAGTTTGCCAAGTTCGCTCAGCCGGACAAGATCCTGATGGTTGGGGAGGTAAGTCATGAATGCCCCACTATATTCGCACTGTTGGTGCTAATGTTTGCTTTCAGGCCCTTGTTGGCACAGATTCTGTCGCACAAGCGCGCAACTTCAACGCCGCCTTCGGCTCTGTACGCACCCTCGACGGTTTCATCATTTCCAAGTGCGACACCGTCGGAGATATGGTCGGTACGCTGGTCAGTCTCGTGCACGCGACCAATGTGCCGGTCCTGTTTGTTGGTGTCGGCCAGCACTACGCAGACCTCCGAAACTTTTCTGTCAGGTGGGCTGTCCAGAAGCTCCTCGGCAATCATTGATCTATGATCTTGACTTGACTGAGCTGGGCAAACGCACCCGATATTTTATTTCAAACCAGTTTACTTCCCTTGTGTCTGATATATTGTCTTTTGTGATACCCCCTACATGAATGTTATGGGTCATTATCTATCCTCTGCCAACAACCAGGTCTTGTTGATGATGGCGTTCTCCACCATGTCAACATGTCAATTTGTTTTGATTTGATTTTTGATGAGGGAGAGGGGATAATGTCCGATGTTTCCTGCGGCTAGATGACTTATAAAGAGGCAGCAGACCTTGGTCGGTTGATCTCTTAATCTGAAGAAGCCTTGGTCACCAGACACCTTATAGCAAGCTTGGTCAGAGCTTTGATCAAATCAAATACTACAGCCAGAGACTCCACTCAGCCAGAAGCTCACAAGCACCAGCATCATGCCAAAGACATACCTAGTCATACTCAGTTGACTCATATTTTATGATGGAGCCGGTGCTGTGAAATGATTCGTAACGGCGCTCAGAGGCCTATTTGTCACAGGACCAACTGAATCACAGGACCCACCTCTGTATGATAAGTTTTGAAAGTTGCTGACAAAGCTCTAGGTAGCCCTTCCCTCTTCCCTCTCCGTCCAAGACCAATCCTACCTCACAGGAACCCAGGCTCTCCTAGCCATGCCGTGACACTATCCGCCGATATGCCCAGGTGTGGGATTGGTCCAGCTACCCGTGGTCTGACACAATGTCATACTCAAAAGAGTAAACTGGTGGTCGAATTTGGAGACCATGGACGTGAATATCTCTCCGGCCACTCCGTTCGGCCTAGGCCTCACCACCTGCTCTCGCAGCACGCCTGACTTAGACGGTTCTGTAGTGCTTCTTGGAGACCTGCCAAAGACAATCATTGTGCTGAGTTTAGAGCAAGTAGGCCAGTAAGTATCTAGGTATCTGGCCAAATCTAGCTCACTCGACTTAAGTATGTGCAATATTGCTACTTGTCCCATATGCCTATTTAAAATTATGCCATTTTAAGCTTGAGACTGCTTTTTGTTTCAATGTCAAAATGTACATACTTATCACGGCTTTCAATCTTCAAAGTTTCGCTGCATCGAGTCTCAATTTTTTGAAGCAAGTCACCCGTCGCGCGCCTGCCGCACTGCATTCACACTTTTTCCGACTAATCTAAGTGTAAGCACACCAGACTTTGCCCATTTTAATTTCCCCCCTAGGTAGCCATTCTTTCAGCAGCAGCTGCTGTGATTACCTTTCTTTGCGTCTCCATTGTCTACCAAGGTAAAACCTTGCTACTACTCCTCTGCTCCTCGTCTGCTAACATCAGACAAGGTCTGCTCTCAATGTTTCATTGGCTTCACTGGGACAATTTGAACAAAGCAAGCTAGGGAGTGTTTTTCCCTGACTTCGAAAGTACGTTTCTATCATATCCTCCTCGCCTTTGCTGCCATTCTCCCAGACATTCGCTCAATCATACTTTGCTTCTAACATTTATGTTCCACAGCTACCATGACGTGCTCCAAATTATTTCGAGTCCTCATCATCACGAACCAAATGGTCAGTGCTTCTTTGATGCTGTCTCACCGCCGGTGCAGCATCAAGACTGTGCGCCGACCAGCAACCATGAGCTTCGCATACAACTCCATCTTTTACCCAGCAGATTATCCAGTCGACGCCAGGTACTGTTGGAACCCGTCTTACCTCGACGATAGTCTTACCTCAACGATATGAGCCTAACACAACATGGACACAGCACAACATCACATGATACAACGAAACAACTACCTAGCATTGCAAAGCTCTGTCGGAGCAAGCCAAGAGGAAGATGCCTGGGAAGAGGCTGGCCTGGACATGACGAGTCCAGAAAGAGGAGGACCCAGACCAGAACAAAGAGATGACGAATCAAGGCAACAAAATTGCTGGAGGCAATCAGCCGACCTAGCGGAGGGTCGACCACTGCCCATCTTCAGACTTGGAGCAGATTCCTCCCAGGAGCTATCTCCTCCCACAACGAACGACAACGCGAAGTGCTCCTGCAAAGATTGCCTTCAACACCTACCGCAGGGGTACTTCCAACATGCGGACCCAGGAGGGCAGGGCCATCCGCCACGCGGACATGGAGCATGCCAGGTCGCAATGTTTCGATCGTGGCGACGGCCGGTACGCCCCGCTCATCGCCGTCGCCCAGTCCCGCAAAAATGGCCAATATTTCCCATTTTTGTTGTTTTAGAAGGGTGTCTTAGGAGGGTGTCTTAGGAGGTGTCTTATAAGGAGGATAAAAGAAGTACGTATAATAAGGTTTATTGTCTTTGGTCTCAAGTTAGTGCCCATTATTTGCCTGCTGGCTAACGCTGGCCTAATTTAGGCCAATAGGTTTAAATGGCTAGATGATAGTTTGGTTGTCCCTTTGATATAATTATATATATATACGCCTTTCTCTTACTTTAAAAATGCTTTAAGTAAGTTTTTTACACTTGTTTGGCTAGATAATAGTCTAGTTATCCTTTTGATAAAGGAGGTTAACGGTTGTTCCTTTGATATAATTATATATATATATGCCTTTCTCTTACTTTAAAAATGCTTTAAGTAATTTTTTTGCACTTATTTAGCTAAACAATGGTTTGATTGTCCCTTTGACAGTTTAATTGTTCCTTTGATAAAGAAGGTTAATTATATACGTATATGCATTGCTATTAACTAATATTATTAAAAACGCTAGTTTCCTAAGCTATCTATGCTAAAACTTTAAAACTTAAAGTCCTGTCTAACTCCCCTTATTAAAACAACCTCTTTATAAACGCCTGCCTTTCCTACTTATTTTTATCCTCCTTTTAAGCATTAAACCTTTGTCTCTTTAAGGCAGATAAATCTAAGCTATAATTATTATTACTCTTATTATTATTATTCTACTCTTGCTTATTTAACTTAATAAATGCATTAAAACGCATTTAGCTAGAGAAAAGGCTTCTTTAGTGCTGGGACCTTTATTTAGTTAGAGGATTTAGAGGCGTTGTAGAACTTTAGCTAATAAAGCTTTTGCCTTTGCCTTTGCTTTTAATGTTAAACTAAAAAAGTAATGCTTAGTAAAGCAGCGTTAGTTTAAGCTTAGGCACAGCAGAGCTATTAGTAGGTGTAAATATGCAATGCAATTGCAGTTGCAGAGATTTTTATTTTAAACTAACTGCAGAAGTAGCAGGAGTAGAAGGCGTTCTAGGGCTATTAGAATCTTGGTTTTTATTGGCTATTAAAGACTAGTAATATAACTTGCAGCTTTAGGATTTATTTTATTTTAAACTTGGTTTAAGCATAGGAGGGGAAAGCATTGCAGTGCTATTAGAGTTTTTCTTTTTATTGGCTGCTAAAATAATGCTTATCTCCTAATAATAATCTTATATATATTAGTAGCTATAGAAATTTATATTGCAATTAGCGTATTGCTTAAAAAATGCCTATATATCGCAGTAACTAGGTAAATTGCAATAATACTTAATTTTAGAGGGATAGGCATTTGCTGGCGTAAACTAATACTACCCATATGTTTTACTCTTTAGATTATCCTTTAGATTATCCTTTAAAATTTATGCAAAAAGCTTTTTTAGCAATTTTTTCTTTGCTTTTTTGCTAAATATATTTTGCACTTATTTTGCCTATAAAATATATACTGCTTTCTAGATTATTTATCTTAGTAGATATTCCTTAGCAAAGAGTAAGATTAGGTATTAGGCCTGCTTATGTTGTTTTATTTTTAAATAACGCTTAAAGTTTATTAAATTTTTAATATTATAATTATAAGTTAAACATTAAAAGGTTTTGTTAAGTTAACGTTTTTTTAAAAGGCAGTCTATATAATGGCTATATATTAGCACTTTTTTTAATTTTTAATAAAGGCTAATATTTTAAGCCTATAGTATTTATAAGCAAAGGTAATTATATTAAAATAGCAAAATGCAACTTTTTTCTAAACTTTTACAATAAGTATTAGCATAAATGTTTAGCTTTTTAAGCATAAGCTTAGCAAATTGCTTTTTTTTTACCTTAAACTAATAATTAGCCTTTAAATAATAAGCATGCTTTGCAAAGAAAATATATATAATTACTTTTAGGTTTTTTTTTCTAAAGTAAAAGTATTTTTAATAAAATATTAAAAAGTTATTATTAAAAAACTTATTATTATATTAATTGCAGCTTTAAAGGTTAGTCTACGAAGAAGTATACTTATTCCTTATATAATAGATCTATTAACCAGTATCTAGTTTCTAGTTTAAATAGCTAGGCATCTTACAATATGCCTATATTAGGTTTAAAAAGCTAGGTTTATTAATTGCTTGGTGCTAAAAAGGGATAATGCTTTTAGGATAGCTTATAACTAGGTTTTTCTAAAGAGGTTGGTCTTTTAACTTAGTGTTAAAGTTAAATGCGCCTTTCTATAGTTTCTTAAAGAGGCTAGGGTATAGATTCTATAGAAGAGAGAACAGCGGAATCTGCTTTTATATGCTTAGTAGTAATAGCTAAAAAGATAAATCTTACTAAGCTATAATTTAATTAATTAAGCATATATTAAAAAAAACTATTTTAAACTTAGGGTTAAAAAAGTAGACTTTATTAAAGGGTTTAACATAGGCTAGTCCCTCTCTCTATCTATTAATAACCCTGCCTTTAGTAGGCAAATGTTTACTATTAAGACTACGCTAAAAACTTAAAAATATAGCACTATTAAAAACGCTTAACGTTGCTAATAAGCCTTAATAAGAATAATAACAAAAAAAAATAATAAAAAGCTAAAAGTCATCTATAATTAAATAATAAACTTCGTTTTTAAAGTTAGGCCTATTAAGATTGACATTTTTACACTAAGTCTAGGCTTTTTAAACTTTGTCCTAGGCAGCATAAATTCTAAAGCAAAGTATATACATAATAATATATAACGTCTACTTTTAATTAAGCTTTTTTTTTAAAAAGTTAAAACATTATGCAGTTTTATTGCATTTTTGCTAAAGTTTAACTAAATCTTAAAGAATTACTGCTTATAAAATGCCGCTATGCTAAATATTAGCTTTTATCTATGCCTTAGTAAAATAGTGCCAAGGATATAGCATGCTTTTAAATAAGCAATAAATATTAAATTTATTATTTAATAAGCCGTGGGACTATGCAATCTTTTAATAATTTAAGATAATCTTAATTAATTTTTAAGGGTTAAAATAATTGATTTTTGTTTGGTTGATATATTTGTAAGCTAATGCGCTATTGACAGTTAGGCTAGGATTAAAAAGCAGACTTTTATTGCTTTATTTATTTGCTAAAATATTTTTAATATATAAATTGTATTGCTTAGTATAATAAACCTAAAGAATATTTTTCTGCTGTTTTAATATAAGTTTTTTTTACCTAGCTAACGCTTTGTTGTAATCTTTGCTGCTAAAGCTGAGAATTTGCTAGCTAATGCATATATTATTAAAAGCAATCAAAATGCCATTTATCTTAGCTTTGCGTTTAAACTAAAAAAGAAAATTATTTTTGATAACTTTTATTTAAAGTATTATAATAAAAGGAATAATTACCTAAAACAAGCTTTTTTTAGCCTAGTTAAAAAATGTAAATGTATTAACTATATTAAGGCCAATATAATAGCATAAGGCATTAGACTATTCCAATTTAGCAAAAAGCATAAAAGCTTTAAATAACTAAGCGCAAAAACCTTTAACTATAAGTATAGGCAAGCCTGCAAATGCATTGTATGCAATATAGATTAGCTCATTAAAATTAAAAGCAGCAAAAGAGCAGTCTAGGTAAACTAAGTAGTAGCTAAAGAAAAAGCTCTCTTATACTTATTAAGCTTGCTATTAGTTTTGCTTATTATTTAGCCAGCCTTTTATAAAAGTAGTATTTTAAAACCTAGTCTTATTTAGCTAATGTGCTAAAAGCTAAGCAAAAAGAATATTAGGCATAATGGGAAAACTAGGATTATTTAGTTAGTTACAATGTCTAGCAGCATCTACCAAAATATATCTTTTATCCAAATCTAAATAAAGGTAAAAAAAATGCACTCTAAAGCAAATCTAAATCTTAGGGTTATAGCTTAAAAGCATATAGTAGGTATCTCTAACAAAACTTCTACTTAATAGCAAGAAATAAAATAAATAAAGTTTTAATATCTTAAAGGTATTAAATAAAATACAAATAAAACACTCTATATAAGCAGAGTACCACTCTTGAATAGCTATAACAATTAACTAAAGCATAAAATTATATATAATATTATCTAGCCGTCTGAGCCAGCTATAATACTTAGCTATCTTACTATTAAGGTCCTAAGCAATTACCAGCAGCTTTTAAAAGTTAGAAATAAAAAGCCTAGATAGGGTTAGATAATATTAAGCAGTATATTAAAACAAGTTAACTATAGCATATATGCTAGCTTATATAAAGGCAAATGCAATATAGCCCTAGGCAAAAGCTTACTATAGAAATTCATTGACTTTAGCATCTTCTAGATAGCAAACTTTGTAATAGTAGGTAATCTAATGCTTAATATTCTTTAAAATATCAATGCTGTATTGTAGGTCTTTGTTCCCTTGTCTTTTTAAAACGTTAAACTTCTCTTGGGTTTAACTTATAATCCCATAGTAATATGGCTCTATAGGAACATTATCAACTACTACAATTAGCTCTCCCCTAGTGCCGAGCTCTTAGGCCAGCCGCCAAATAAAAGCCTTATAAAAAAGCTAAGTCTTCTTTGCGGGTAAAAGCGCCTTTTTAGTCTCTATGCGCAACATAGAGAAGATAGATTTTAGGAGCTTTTAACTATTAGGGTATAGCTAAGTAAAGTTAACCTTAGATATAAAAAAAAGGTTATAGATAGCTTTAATTATAATGAGACCTAAAGAGCAGCTATTCTGCTAGTTAAATAAATAAACTAGCTTAAACTTGCAAATTTACAAAAGTAACAATGCTATTTTATGCCTTTTATTATAGTTTATAATGCTAAGGTTCTTAAGTAACTAGCAATATACCTTTTCTACCTTTAAAGCAGCTATTTATTAGTCTTTTTTGCTAAAAAAGGCATTAAAATAGCATATGCATCCTTAGGCAGCTAAAGCAACAATAATGCTATAAAAGCTGTCCTCGTTTATATAAACTGCAATATGCTATAGTATTATCTTTATTGTATTTTATTGCAGGTTATTTAATATAACAGCCAGCTATTCTCTCTTTTATTATTAGAAAAAATATAAGCAAACAAGCATAATAAAGATAGATTCATAGTATTAAAAGGTTATTATATAAAAAATGCTAAAAAAATGCTTTTTATAGATAAAGTGCCTGCTTTAAATCTCTAGATAATTATTATATATATACTTAATGAGATAAGTTTATAAAAATAAGCAATTGCTTTAATCCTAAGGTAAAAGCAGCCTAGGGTATTAATGCTTAATATACTTAATTAGCAAAGTAGCATATTGCATAAAAAGGTAGCTAATGTATAATGCTTTAGTATTATTACTATATATAATTTTTTTAATACATTTTAAAAAGGGGGCTAAGGGTTTTATCTTATTATATTTATATTTAGCATTGAAGAAGCTTTGTATAACTTAAAGGTTTAAGCGCTTTTGGTTATTTTATATATTGCTTGTTTGCATATTGCAAACCTTTTAGTTTTAATCTTTGAAAACTTTATTGCAGGTTTAAAAGCTATATGCTATTTTCTTGCTAAAGATCTAGCCAAGCAACTAAATGCTAACCTTAGGGCAATTGGAGGCTTTTATATTATAAAAGTATTTTTAGCATTAATTAGCTAGTATAATAAAGTCTTATTGTAGTGCGCTTACCTTAAGAGTATACTAGTTTTATCTTAACTTATAGATCTCTTTTATCTGCTTAAATTTTATTTTTACGATGCCTTGAATAATATTCTCTTAGGGTGACAAGGAAGAGGGCTGTGATGGCTAAATATTGTCTTTAGTGAACGTAGCGTTGAATCTATCTTTTTTAGGGAGGGCTGTATGCTGCGCTGGCGATAGCGGCTTATTAATAAATATAGCCTTAGCCTTGTCTCCTTTTATATCTGTGTTTTATAATGGGTTTAGCGGCTTATTATCAATAGATATAGCCCTGCCCTTGCCCTTCTCTTAGGCCGTATACCGCCGTGGCAGGAGAGGGTTGTTTTTAGAGTTGAATATAACTTTAGCTAGGCCCTAGTGCCAAAGAATAGTTAGCTTGACTAATTAACCTAAATAACTTTAGGATATACCAGTTAAATGCTGAAAAGGAGGGAAAATGGTTAATAATATTGTAACGGCTGCTGGGTTTAGCATTGATATCTATTTATTAAATTAGGTTATAGTGGTTTTAATGCTTAATAAGGGTAGATTAGCTTAGAATATCTAATTTAGATTACTTTAAGATATACCTTTTAAATGCTTAAAAAAGGAGATAAAATAATTAATAAGATAGTGATAACTATTGCGTTTAGCGTTAGTATTATGTTAGATTAAGTGGTCCTGGTGCTTAATAAGGGTTATTTTAGCTTTAGGATATATTGCTTAAATGCTGCAAAAGGTATAGACTTAATAGTTGATAAGGTTTATAACAGCTGCTAGGTAACCTAGGTTAAGCGTTGCCTAAGTATTAATATGCGTAAGTTAATAAGATTATAATAGTAATAAGTTTAGCTAACAGTGCTAGGTTTAGCATTGCCCTAGTGCTAAAGAGGCTGATTTTATAAGCTTTCCACTAGATTTCTCTCTTAATCCAATATATCCTTTAAAAAACCTAAACGCTTAAGGGCGGTAAAAGCAGCTAAGTGCGCTAATATATATATATACCCCTTAAGAATATATTCTGCGGTTGCTATTATATTTAATTAACAAAGCTATTATATATTACTTTTATTATATTTAAATTATTACCAAAGTATTAATAAATAAAAGTCACTATATATAGCTATATAGCAACAATAATAAGATAAATCTAGAAAAGAGTATACTCTCTAATATATTAGCAAAGATAAATAATCACTGGGTAGGTTATTTTAGGCTAGCTTTAAAACCTTAATATATACAAAAGCCTAAAAGGAATAGAAAAGAGAACGTAGAGTAACTAAGACATTGATTTAACTAATTAAAAGGAAGGGTCTTAAAATCAGGCTTTAAGAGGCTTTTGTTAGATTGAAAGCTTGAGGTATTGGAAGGTTTTGCGATAAAGAAATCATTTGCCCAAGGCTGCGTAATCTAAAGAGATATTAAAAGCAAAGGCAATAAGCATAGCCGCCGATGAAAGACTATATAGAAATTTAGCAAAAGGGGTTTTAAAGTCTTTGTAAAAGAGTTTTAGTAAAGAATACTAGTCTTAAAAATGCTAGTCTTAAGAGTGTTAGTTTTAAACTTAAAAAAGTAGACTATGTACTTAAGAGTGCTGGTTTTAAACTTAAGTAAACTATATACTTAATTTATTAAAAAAATCAGCACTTAAATTAATAAACCTATTACTTAAGCTGCTTTTCCTGCATAAAAAAGCGCGCTTTATAGTTTTATAATTTGCAAGTTTAATAAATCAAATATAAAGCCTATTTACCCTTAGGTAGTAAAATAATTAGAAATAGCTATAAAGAGTATTACTGTTTATATAAAATATTAAATTAGGAAAGTAACTAAGTATAAAGCGTGCCCTAAGGATATAAAGGGCTAAGTAGATAGCTACCTACTTAGAGGAAGGCATTGTAAAGTATATTAGTTTTATAAGTATAGCTGTTGATAAAAGACTATGCAGAGACTTAGTAAAGGGGTTTTAAGGTCTTTGTAAAAGGGTATTAGTGTTGAGAGTGCTAGTTTTAAGAAAGTAAACTATATACTTAATTTACTAAAGGAATTAGCATTTAAATTAGTAGATTTGTTACTTAGTCCTCTTTTCTCGTTAGAAATATCTATTGCCTATGTATATAAAATTAGAGAAAAGTAACTAAGTATAAGGCGTGCCTTAAGAATACAAAGGTATAAGTAGGTGGCAACCTATATAAAGGAGGGCATTGTAAAGTATATTAGTTTTATTAAAATAGCTTTTTGCAATTAAAATTAATAATTTAGATTATAGAATTAGTTAATGTTATAAAACATACTTTGCCCCTTAATATTACTGGCAAAGGCTTTTATAAACGTAATGTGTTTTAGTAGGGGCAAAGGTGGCTTAGTAGACTTAAGTGTGATCTAACATAGGCGTAACTTAACGGCAAGAATAATTTCTGCTATAGATATGTTAGCTTAATAAATTTCAACGAAGAAAAGGGCAAACGCATCAAGTAAAGGTTGACAGAAGGAAATATATTATTAAATTAGCAATATAAGTTAATAAAACGTAACGCTGTGAAATTATAGGCGAAGGGTAAAGTTGGCAATAGAGGGGTTATCTTGGTGGAGGGGGGTGCTGCCCTAGCTGCCCGGCATGCCCTAACTTGGTGGCAACCGCGGCTTTTACTGCAGACACGTTAACTTAACAAAATTTGACGGGGAAAAAAGTAGATGTATTAGTTGAGGGCTGGAAAAATAAATATATCGTCTAATTGATATTTTGAGTCGATGGGAGGTGGGTGGCGTTGTAAGATTGTAGGTGGTAGGTGGTAGGTGAAGTCGGCTTTGGCGGGGTCATCTTGGAGGGGTTATCTTGGAGGGGTTATCTTGGAGGGGTCATCTTGGTGGAGGGGTGCTGCCCTAGCTGCCCAGCATGCCCTAACTTAGTGGCAACCGTAGCCTTTGCTGCAGATACGTTAGCTTAATAAAATTTGACGGGGAAAGGAGTAGATATATTAATTGAGGGCTGGAAAAATAAATATATTGTCTAATTGATATTTTGAGTTGATAGAAGGTGGGTGGCGTTGTGAGATTGTAGGTAGTAGGTAAAGTTGGCTTTGGCGGGGTTATCTTAGTGGAGGGGGGTGCTGCCCTAGGTGCTGGGCATGCTTGGCAACCACAGCCTTTGCTGCAAACACATCAGCTTAACGAAATTTGACGGGGAAAAAAGTAGACGTATTATTTAAGGGCTAGAAAAGATAAAGATAAATATATTGTTTGATTAATATTTTAAATCAATGGGAGATGGGTAGCATTGTAAGATTATAGGTAGTAAGTAAAGTTGGCTTTGGCGGGGTTATTTTAGAGGAGTAAAGTCCTGCCTTAGCTGCACTAAATGCCGCAATTGCCTTAACTTAGTAGCAATTGCGATTTTTGCTATAGATATATTATTTTAATAAAATTTAATGGAAAAAAGAGTAAATATATTAATTAAGGGCTAGAAAAGATAAATATATTGTTTAATTAATATTTTAAGTTAATAGGATATAGCATTATAAGATTATAAATAGTAAGTAAAGTTGGCTTTGGCAAAGCATTTTAAAGGGGTAAGGTTCCGCTTTAGCTGCATTAAATGCTATAATTGCCTTAATTTAGTAGCAATTGCAATTTTTATTATAGACTTAATAGATTAATGATTTTTTTGAGTCTAGTTGCGCTAAAAGGGGTTAATATTAATAACTTTATAGATAAGTTTTAAAAATAGCTGTGTTGCTAAAAAGCTTATTGCTTTAAGGAAGCTATTATAATTTAGCGTATAAAGTAGGCGATAAAAGAGGAGGGCATTTAACTTAGCAACCTTTCTAGCGGCTAATATAATATATATAAAGTTGATTTTGCTATTGTTAATTTTATATATTAGTTTCTTAAGTGCTTTTTTGCTAAAAGAGATAAAAATAATGGTAACTTAGCTACCTTTGCGCCTGCTTTTAAAGCGCTAATTACTCTTTTTATTATTAATAGAACTTAGCGGCCAACGTAAGCCTTAATAGCGTTATTATTAAAAGCGTTAGACCTTCTACTGTTAAAGGGGAAGAATAACAGTTTAATAGACAATATATGTATACGCTTACTGCCGCGGCCATTATAAGCTATAATAGCTTTAAATTTGTTGTTGCCACTGTGGAGAACGCAGTTAAATAAAGGCTAAAAAGGTTTAAAGAAGAGGTTTAAGAAGGTAGGTTGCCCAAGGAGCAAAGTGTATTATGCAAGGGATTTAGCTAAGAAATATATATATAATACTTTTTAGTAATATATGTGTGTTTTTAGCTTGAATTAGCAATAAATAATAATATTGGTATAAAATCTAGCAACTTTAGTGTTGCAATTGTTTTTGCCCTTAAAAACCAACCTTTTTGCAATTGTTTCTGCCCTTGAAAACCAACCTCCTTGCAATCGTTTCTACCCTTGAAAACCGACTTCTTTGTGATCGTTCCTGCCTTTGAAAACCAACCTCTCTGCGATTATTCCTGCCCTTAAAAGCACACCCTTTTATTATTATTTTAGTTATTGGCAACCCCCCCTCTCGCTAACCTTCTACCGCCTAAACCAGCCTTCTAAATCTCTTTTTTCTCCTTTAGCCATTAACGCTAAGAATAGCCTTTAAAAACGACTTTATAGGGCAACGCCTACCAAAAAAGGCGTTTACCCTTCTCCGCCAATCTCTCTAACAATAAACAGCAACACTCCTCTTTATAAAACAATATATATAATACTCTATATAGCTACTAATTATCACTAATAGCTAACTATTCTAAAGCTTTATTAGAGATAAAGCTTCGTTAAAGGTAAAGCTTTATTAAAGGTAAAGCTTTATTAAAAGTAAAGCTTTATTAGAAGTAAATCTCTGTAAAGCAGCGCCTTTTATACTATTACTATAAGTTAATCATCAGCAACGCCAAAAATCATCGTTTTTTTTGCTAACTCCTTACAGGCAAAGAGCCCAAAGGCTCGCTAGCGTACCAGCAGCATTAAAAAAAAGGAAGCGGATGGCGGCCCTCTGCCACCCTTGCAATCTCTCTCGCCGTCGTCCCTCTCATCATCCCTCTCGTCGTCCCTCTCGCCGTCCCTCTCGCCGTAGCAGCGGGCACCCCCATCAACCCCTAAGATGGCGGCAGCGAGCCTTTCTCGCTGAGGCCAAAGACGGAGACGGCGGGCACCCCCATCAACCCCCAAGATAGCGGTGGTAGTCTGGCTCGCCAAGGCCAAAGATGGCGGTGGCAGCTTCTCTCATCGTCCCTCTCACCGGTTCCTTTCGTCGTCTCTTATCGTCCCTCTCGCCAAGGCAGCGAGCCTCTCTCGCTAAGCCCAAAGACAAAGACAGCAGGCACCCTTATCAACTCCCAAAATAGCGGCGGCAAGTTAGTCTTACAGAGGCTAAAAACAGCAGCAGCCCTATAAATAACCCTCTTCAACCCTTATCTCTCACCTAGTCCTAACACTTGCGCTGCTTAAAAATAGCCCCTAATATTAGTAATATAGCTGCTAATAGCATATATAAAGTTAATAAAAAACTGCCGCTAATCTTTTAAGTCTCGCTATTAGTCTTAAGTATATACTGCGTGCCTTTAAATATATGCCTTAAGTTTTTTAAAAAAAACTTTAATAAGATTAAGATCTAAGCTGTATAATAGCAGATATTAAGAATAAATATATTAAAGGTTATTATTAAGATTAAAAACCTAAGATTAGTAAAAGGTTATTATTGCATTTAATTTATCTAAGTCTTAGCGCCTAATTACTTTTACTACTTTAATATATACCTTTTACTTTTAATAAGCCGCTTTATAATCTCTACCTTTTACTTTACCCTTAATATGCTATCTTTTACTTTTTTTTTATATTTTTAGCATATATTTTTATAAGATTAATAATCTTATACTTTTGCATACTTTTCTTTTAAAGCTTATTAATTGCTAATAAAATAATGTTTAAAATAAAGTTAATATTTTTCTTAATAATAGCATAAAGATTTTGCTTTTTTTCTAGCTGCTTTTAATAGTAATTCACTTAGTTCTTTAGCTTTTTATTCTCTTTAAAAAGCTTATTAATAATATAAATATTATGGGCATTTTAAGCGGCCAGCTTAGCAGATAGCTAAAGGGTGCTATTATTTTTTATTATAGATATGCTTATATAGGCTATAGTAAGTTGTATAATATAATCTTAGCATATAAAATCTAGCATAGAATTATTAGCGTAGTAGATTAGCTTATAGATATTATTTAGGTTAGTGATAGTATCGTTAAAGAGCTTGCTTTTGCTAAAAAGCTTGGCAAACTGCTAGCTTGCTTAAGCCCACTTATTAGCGTTTTTTTTAACAATAAAAGAAATAGCAGGGTTTTTAACCTTTTTATTATAATAACCGTTAGATTAATAGCTTTAGCTAGATACGCTTTTATAACTATATTTAACCTGCTTCTTTTTGCTTTTATTTATATTTGCGTCTTTGTTTTTCTCTGCCTTTATAGTCTAAGCTTTGGCTTTAGCCTTAGGCGCCCTAGCCCTAGCCTTAGCCTTTTTTTTAGAGGCAAAGTTAGCTATGTTACCCTTGCTAAAGATAAATTTAGCTGCATTATTATAGTTAGCAAACTTAAAGCCTTTTATAGCCTTGGCGTTTTTAGCAAAGAAAAAGCCCTAGTGCTTTATAAGGTTATTAAAGTTAAAGTTGCTTATATAAGAATAAAACTTAGCTATAATGTTATTAGCAAACTTAAAGCCTTTTATAGCTTTAATATTTTTAACAAAGAAAAAGCCTTAGTATTCTATAAGGCTAGTAAAGTTAGAATTACCTATATAAGAATAAAGCTTAGCTATAATATTATTATTATTAATAAACTTAAAGATTTTTGTAGCCTTAGCATTTTTAATAGAGAAAGAGCTCTAATACTTTATAAAGCTGTTATAGTTAAAGTTATTTTTATTAAAAAAAGGCTTAGCTGCAATATTATAATCGCTAAACTTAAAAGCCTTTGCAGTATTGCTATAGATAGTTGTCTTTTTTATACTTTTAGCTTTGCTAGGGTTTTTCTCCTTATTTTAAGTAACTGCAATGGCAGCGATAGCTTTGCAAATGCTATCTTTATTAATATCTTTAAGCGTATAGTATAGCTTTTTAAGCATAATTTTTTTAGTATATTTGCAAAGGATATTTTTGCTTTGCTTTAAAAGATTTATAAACTATTGCTTAGCTTTAATATTAATAAAAGAAATATTAATATCTTTATAAAAGATAGCAGCATTTTTAAGGTAAAATTAAGCTTATAAAAAGGGCATTAAAAGCGCATTATTGCTATTGTTTATAATAGAGAGATTATGCTGTTTGCAGAGGTTAATAAGCTTGCTTTTAATAGTATAGCAAAGCTTGTCTTTTTTAAATAATCTAAATGCTATAGTAACTTATATATTGTTAAAATGCTTAGTATAGATAAGCATTAGTAGAAGATGCTAAAATGCTAACCTTAGGAGAACTAAAAAAATAAATCTTATATATAAAAACGTATTTATCGCTAAGAGAACCATAGTTAAGAATAGTTGAGAAAAGATAGTGTAATGATCACTGCTGGGTCCTATGGGTTCCTAGAGTGCCAAAGGGTTTATGTCAGCAGAGACGGTTGGAAGAGTATACCGATCGTAGTACGAAGACA
>JALRMF010000421.1:0-39650 GCA_026120015.1 Dendrostoma leiphaemia | reverse complement strand
AAAGAAATATTTAATGTATATTTAATTTATAATTATTAAAATAGTTTATTAAATTTTAAATTAGTTATATAATTAAATATAACTTAATTTATATTATTTGTGATTTTTCTGTTAGAATAGTAGGTATAGCAACTGGCTGATAGCTAGCCCGGGGCAAAGCCTGGGCCGAATCGGCCCTGGGAACGGAGCTAGTCCTAATTGGGACAGCCCTTCCACCTACAAATAGCTAGCTAGTTAGACTGGCCTTCGGCCTTCCAACTTAGACCAAACTAGACCGCATTCACATAACCACAGTGAACGTTCTCAACCTAACCCCGCCGTACGTATGTACAAAGGTAAGCTATACCAACACTGATCAGTGATTATAATAGCAATCATAGACAGCTAGGTATTTTAGCAAAGCTGTCCATAGCTGCTACAGGCGCCAAAGCTACGAGTAGATAGCAAAGCCGTCTATTGCTACAATAAGCGCAACAACAACAAGCCAAAAACCTTGATCTTAAGTTTCCTTCATTGAGCCCGTTTGCAACGACAATAAGCCAAAACCTCAACCTTAAGTTTCCTCCGTCGAGCCTGTTTGCAACTAATAACTTTTCCTTTTATGCAACGACAAAAGTGTCACGGTACCAAGTGGACCACAAAACCCATTTTATATGATAACTATAAGAGCCGGCAAACCGCCGGCGCTGCTTTAGCTAGTCTCTCTCTCTTCTCTCTTTATACAATAATAAATTACTTCTATAAACCTATAGTCTGCTTAATTATGCTGTAATAGTTTATTGCACTTTTTACTTAGTCCTTCGTTGCCCTTTAAAAAAGCAATACAAACCGCTACATTTTATAATAATACAATTTTGCTCCTATACCACTAAGCCCTCGCTATATCTTTAACTAACCCTTTCCCTTAAGGCCTTTTACTTAACCTTTTCCTAGCTATTGCCTATGCTTTATATAACTAAAAACTCTCTAGCGATTTTCAACTACTTTAATCTTTTTTTAAAGGCAAAACAGCAAAACCAAGCCAAAAAAGGCTCTATGCTATTCTCAAAGCTCTTAACTCTACTCTAACCTACCTTTAAAATACTATTTTTAAGCTTTAAGCAAAGGCCTTCTGCTTATCGCCTCCTTTTAACTCCTCTAGACCTGCTATTACTTTTATTTCTTCTTTTTAATAACTTATAGCCTTATAATTTTATTACATATATGCAACGCTTTTTTTTGCTTTTAATAGCAAAAAAGAAAGCCTTAGCTTTTGCTAAGAGAAATATATAAACTAAAAGTTTCTCTTTTTGCTTACTTTAGCCTTTAATTAGCTAGCTTATTTTTAGCTTATTAAGCGTATCTTTTATAAAGCCTTTTATTTTTATAGCAATGTTTTTATTAAAGTTTACTTTAACATTAATTATATTACTTTTAATTTAAAGGCTAAAAGCTAGCTATATAAATAGCGAGATATTAATAATATGCTAGCGTACCTAAACCTTATTTATATTATTAAAAATGTTATCTTTATAGCTTGCTATAATTTTAAAAATCTTTTGCAATGTAAGCAACTTTACGCTAACTTTATTAGCTACTTTATCTACTTAGCTAATATATATGCTTATTCTAATATTCTTTATATTAAAGCCGTTTGTTAAAAGGTTATGCTATTTTTATAGTCTGCTATTATTTTAATCATTAACCACCTAGCTGCTAAAGACTTTATAAGATAAGTGAGCCTTTTCTATAAGCTTTTTAACAATGTTGCCAACTAAGCTTTCTGCTTATTAACTAGTATATGCCCCTCTGCCTCTGCTGCGCCGCCGACTTGCTTTGCTAATGTTAAAAAACTAATGCAGCTTAATGCAGTCTTTATTAATAACCTAACTAAGGTTTTTATAAAGAAATATTGCTAACGCTAGGAGAAAAACCTTTGCTATTATTATAGCAAGCTAGGTTACTTTATTTAATAGTGTTTAGCTTGCTAGAACTCTAACTTTAGACTGTCTGCCAACTGCTAAGGAAATGCTTAACTTTTAATTATAGTTGCAATCTAAAAGTAGCTAAGCTTTTCTTTTTATCCTAATAATATTTAACTTTTTTAAACTCTATAAAACTAAATGCATTATTTTTATTTAATGCTTTTATATTATAGCCTAATATTACTTTACTATTAGTTTAGTTTCTTTTAAACTTTAGATATTTTTTTATTAAGTTTATTAACGCTGCCTTTGCGCAAAAATACTTTATTCCTTATTATTACCTTATTTAGCAAAAACTTTTGCAGCTTATAAATAGCTTTGTAGCAAAATTTATTACTAAATATTGCTTTGTTTGCTATAGCCTCGCTAACAATTCTATGCTTTTCCCTTTTTATATCTAGCTTTTATTAAGCTTTAATATTATTTTAAGCTTGCCTTAGCTTTGCTAATCTAACTTTTAGATTAATTAGTCTATTAGCACTATAATAATTAAAAGCTGAACTTATACTAAATCCTTACTCTAACGTTAATACTAACTCTTTCTTCTGCTACTTATAAATTTACCTTATATTTTCTACGCTGCTAAAGCAGTAGTGAAAACCTAGCCTAACACTACTATTAAGCTATTGGTTTACATTTTTAGCACATAAAACTTTTTTATATTTTATAAGCAACTAAATATTTACTTTTAAACAATATCTTTTACTAAGCTTAAGTTTATTTTAAATATTATTTTTAAAAATACATCTAACAATAACTGCCCCTTTAATTAAGTTATACTTAAAACTTTCTCTTTAGTTTTGTGCTAGATTATAAGTTTAAATTCTGCCTTTAATACTAATTTGCTACTTTTTTGCCTGCGTAAATTTTATACTTAGGTAATAAACTAATTGTAGCTTTGCTATATATTTAAAAAAAATATTTAAAAGTATTTAAATAATAAGCCTAATTTATTACTAGCAGTTATTTAAAACTTATTGCCTAGCTATTTAAAAAACCTTTACTATGCTTTTTTTTCTTTAGCTGCTGCAAAACTTTTGCTTTATAAAAGTTTTAACTATAAAATTAAGCTTTTCGCTAGCGCTTTGCCCTTTAATTATTACTTATGCCTTATATCTCTTAGAAAGCTTTTTGTAGTTTGCAAATACTTTAATAAATACTTTAGCAAAAGCTTTATCTAATTTAGCTAATCACTAGCCGTTATACTTATGTTATTAACTTAAAAGCTTAGTGGCGGCATATAAGTTTATATAGATTATAAAGGCTTAAACAATATTATAGTTAAAAACCGCTATCTTATTTCTTTTATTTAAAAAACCTTAGATATTTTATGCAAAGCAAAGTTTTATATTAAGCTAAATATTACTACAGCGTTTAATTGCTTTTAAATCGCCTTTAGAAATAAGTAAAAAATAGTGTTTATTACTAGGTTTAGCCTTTTTAAGTGCTAGGTTGCAAATTTTGGCATAATTAGCGTATTTAGCTTTTTTTATTATTATATTAACTATATACTTTCTAATATTTTAAATAAGTATATTATAATATACTTTAATAATATGCTTATTTATAATAATTTGTAAGCAAAGCATAGGCAATACATTTGCAATATAATAGCAAAACTTGCGCAGGCAAGCTTTACTATTAATATTAAAAAATATAAGTTTAAAGTTACGTTTATAAAGTACTTAAGTTTTATTATTATTATAAAAAGTATCTAAATAAACTCTAAGAAAATAGCAGCAATTTACTAATAAAAGCTTTTAATTATCCTTAAAAACTTTTAACGCTTTTTAAGCTTTGTAAATTTTTACCACTGCTTTATTAAAAGTTTTTTAATATTTACTTGCCCCTTTACTAAAATAATAAGCCTAATAAAGTAGCCTAACGCTCTCTTACCAAAAGCTAAAGCAGCCTTTTATAAGCTCTGCTAGGTTTTTTTTTCTAAAACTTTTCTTGCCTATTATAACTTTATAAAGTAGATAATAATAAAGGCAGACGCTTTTAATTAGGCATTGGGAGAGGTGTTTTTCTAATATAATTTAACAAAGACTCTATAGCCTATTGCTTTTTTTTTTTTAGCAAAGTATATATTAGCAAAGTGCAATTATAAAATTTATAATAAAAAACTCTTTATTATTATAAAAGCTTTTAAAAAATAGCAGCTAAAGCTTTAGAGCGCTAAGAAGCTAATTAAGGTATAAATAGATTATAAAAACCTATAACACTTTGCTACTATAAAGCTCCTAAACCAACGCTAAGTTTGCTAGTCTAAGTTTCTTAGCAATTTCTAGTTTTAAATCTACTACCGCCTAGGCTTTAAAGCTATTATGCTAAACACGCTCTTTTAGTTTGCTATTAATTAGCTAGTAAACTATACTAATAGCTTTAATAACCATATTGCTAACCGCTAACATATACTTTTATCTCTAAGCTAATAGTCTCTAGCCTATCTTTATAACCTAAATACTTTTAAACCTATAAATACTTTTATTAAAAAAGCTTATGCTGCTTTAAACTTTTGTTAAAATATCTTATAATGCCTCTAAGATAACTTTTGCCGCTATTTTCCCTTAGCTTTGCGTTGGGGTATATGTTTTGCTAAAGCTAATTATTAGGCGATCAACGGCTAAATCTATGTTTATAAACGTTTTTTTATCTTACTAAAATCTGCTTTTTACCTTTAAATACTTTATTAAACTTATAGCTTTAGCCCCAAAGGCTATCTAGGCTATATTAAAACTTATAATTTATTTTAACAATTTTATCACTAGCTAAATATATTCTAAGACGCCAGCGTTTTTATTTAAAGCTGCCACCTTTGTAAATCTACTAAAAATCCTCGCAATGCTCTAGCTAGCCTTTTAAACCCTTTGCTTATATTTTTTTAGCTATAGCAAAATATATTTATAGATTATATTAGCCCTCTTCTGCTATATATTTATAATAAACTTACTTATAAAAATATACTTATTATTATTAATAAGCTTTCTAAAATGCAATACTTTATCTCTGTTTTTAATCTCACCGCAGTTAGCCTAGCTAATGCTTTTGTTTTAGAAATATTTTGCTTTTATGGCATTTTTTTTATTATTATCTCTAACTAGAGAGCGCAATTTGTTTTTATCTTTTAGTAGAAACTTAGCTGCCGCTTAGGAATTATATTATACGCTTTTATAGCTTATTACCTTTAAGTTAATAGCTAAATAGAAATAGTTAATACTTACTTAAAATAGTATCTTTAAGGATATTATGCCTTTTATTAAGATAATTAGGTTGATTAGCTTTCTTTGGCTGAGTTTGCTTTTAATAACTAAGCCTTAAAATTAACTTATGTCTCTTTTTTTTTTTGCAAATTATAGTTTTAACCCTTAAATAGGCATTAAACTACTTTCTCTTTAGCAAACCCTTAAAACTAAGCCTTGGCAGAGAGAGTTTTAACTTACTTTTATAATAGCTAACTATTTAAAATAAGTTATTAAGAATATTTAGGCTATTTTTACTGTTACTTAAAATAAGTATAAAAACCAGGCGAACTAACGCTGCTTAAATGCTGAAATGTTATAAGTTAAAGACTTAGTTTAAGTAAATATAAAATATATAAATCTAGGCTGCCTAATAAAAAAGCTTTTGCATTGATAGATTGGTCTTGTTTTAATAATAAAGGTATATTGTAAAGCAGCAGTAGTGCAGCTGCCTAGATATTATTAATATTTTCCTATTTTTTTTATATCGCTTATTTATTAAAATTAGCCAAGCTTATTAGGTTAAAATAAGGCTAACGTTTTATATTAGCGGCAAGCTAAAGGCAAAATAGTAATAGATAGCCACAATATCAAAGCTAAGCTGTTTTAGTATATTAATATTATTCTTAACTTTTATAATACTTTTATAAGCCTTAAATATTATATTAAATAGCTTTTTTTATATTATTTCAGTTAATAGCCTGCTATAAATGTTTAGGGTTATAATTTAAAAATTATTAAATTTTATAGAGATTATTTATTTAAGCTAAAGTTATTAAAATAATAAACGCCACCGCTAAACTTAAAACTTCCCCCTTTATAATGCTAACGCTATAGGCAGGCGTAGTAAAGCATTATTAAAGCTAATATAAAAGCAGTATAAAACTAAAGAGTTAGCATTACATAGGTAAAGCTTGCTATTATTTTGCTATTGTTTTTTATCTATAGTTATAATCGCGCAGCATATGCAAATTAACACTAAAAAGAAACTAAAAACTTAATTAAACAATTTATTTTTAACTATAGTGAGATTTAACACTTATATGCTTATAAGCTATAGCTTATGCTACTTTTTATATATATAATTACTTTAATTGTCAAAGCTAAAGAGATAGCAAAGCGCCGGCGCGCTTATAGCGTAAAAGTAAAAAAAGCCTTTATCTTTTCCTAGATAATATCTTTATAATTATCTTTGTTATATATAGGCTTAATTATCTATTTATTAGCTTTTCTTTTAATATAAAACCGCTATTTATTTAATACTTACTCCATTACTTTTTGCTATTGTTTAAGCTAAAATTGCTTTTTAAGTTAAACTTTTAATTTAAATTAATAACGCTTTTAGCTGCAAGAGACTATTAGGCTAAGATCGCCTAACGAAAGGCGCGCTTAGCTATAGTCTACTAAGCAAAGCTTTTGTTATTATTAACTATGTAGACCTATGCTACTGTTTTATTAGCCTTTTGCTTTTATAATAAGCTTATTATATATTTATAATTAACTAAGACTTTTAATTTTTAATAGCAGCGGGTGTAGCATAGTTGTTAGATGAGCGGGGACTAGCTGTAGTAGCGGCAAAAAAGCGGCAGCTAGCGATAAGATTATTAAAGGGCGCAGTTTATATTAAAGTTAATATTATAAAATAATGTATCATTAGCGATTTATTTATATTATGCTTTTTTTTTAGGGTAGCTAAGCTTTAATGGCGATGGTAGGTATTAATTATAGATAGGAAACTTTTAGTTAAAGCAAGGCTAGCATTTATAACGGCTTGCTGCTGCTTTGGCTTTATGCAAGCAATACAGTCGCCAATCGCTAGCCTTACGCTAGCAAAACAAAGCTTTTAGTTATCTTTATGCTTAAAGAAACAAAATGCGCGCTAAGCCTAGTTTATAAGCTTAGTAAAATTAATAGCATTGTTTATTATATTAGCGAAAACTTATATTGCGTTTTATTAGCAAACCGCTACTTATACGCTGCTTATTTGCCCTGCTTATTTTAATATACTTATTACGCCGCTAAGCATACTAAATATAAATATTTTTGCTAAATATAGTGATATAGCTTATAACTAGCTATTTGCCGCCTTTTTGCTTTTACACTGCTAGCGTAATATAGAAATAATAGTGGCAAAATCAGTGTTGTGCGTTAAAAGCAGCAAAAAAACTAATAAAGGAAAATTAGTATAAAGCTATATTTATAGCGAAAGAGAGGCGAAATTATAATAAAAAGACAAAATTAGTTAAAAATTAGTTATATATATAATTTTATAATAATAATGCGTTAGTTGTAATAAAAAAGAGGTAAAATAGTGTTATTGCGTAAAAGAGAAGGAAAAGAAATATAGTTATAAAGGCAGAGCTGCATAGTATTATTTATCTTTGTTAAAGCAGCTATTATGCTTAGTTTACTTTGGGACTAGCGCAGTTATGCTGCTAGCTATATATTAGCGCAATGCTTACAAAGCGGCTTTATATTATAATTACTTTATAATATTACTGCTTTTACGCTGTATTTAGAGACAAATGCAGTTTAAAGGAAAAAGTATTATTATAATACTAAGTAGACTATAAGACCTACTTTGTATAATAACTATAAAAGCCAGCAAACCGCCGGCGCTGCTTTAGCTAGTTTCTCTCTCTTTTCTCTTTATACAACAATAAGTTATTTCCATAAACCTATAGTCCGCCTAGTTGTGCCGTAATAAAAAGCCTCCTTTTATTAAAACTAAGATGCCCTCTTTGACAGACCCGTTTATGGGTTCCATAGTTCCTAAGTTTTCTACAGAGACAAAGCTATCTGTAAAATCTACGAGCACGCAGCAATGCCAGAAGAGCTCTTGCCCTTAGTGCAGCAAAGACTTTAAATCTAAGAGAAAGCTAAAGAGTTATATTGGCGACGCCTATTACGACGAGATCGCCTAAGCTAAGCGAGAGTCTCCCAGCTCTTCCAACCACCCCCAGGCTCCAGCTTAGCCAACGAGTCAGCCAGCCAATCAAGACTCAAGCAGAGTCCTCCAAAGAGGACCAGCCAAAACCACGCCAAGGCCCTAGCCAGCCTACCAACCAAGGCCCCAGCTAGCTAGACAACTAAGTCCCTTTTTTAACCAACCAACTTCCTAGCCAATTAGACAACAAGAAGAGTTCCAGAGAAGACTGCAAGGAGACCAGCCGTCTTACCAGCCGTCCTACCAGCTGTCCTATTAGCACTCGTACCAACCGTCCTACCAACCGTTCTACTAGCCGTCCTACCAGCCGTTCTATTAGCACTTGTACCAACCGTCCTATCAACCGTCCTACCAATTGTACTACCCTTTGCCACTAGCTCCGATTGCAAGCTCGTCCCCACCTTTCTGAAATCCTTCCAGGGAACTAGATTCAAGCCCTCAACCTTTCTGAAATCCTTCTAGGGGACCAGATTCAAGCCCTGACGAGTGGTCTAACGAAGAGCCCAACAACGTTGGCAACCACTGCCCCTCTAACCTAGACGACAATTGGTCTAACGACAATAACCAAGAAAAACAAAACTTTGAGGAAGATAGAAACAATGAGGAAGAGGACTACGATAAAGGAGAGGACTATGATAAGAACGATGATAAATAAGACGTCGACGATAAAGACGACAATGGCTACTATTCAAACTAGTAGGAAGGCCTTTGGAGGGATATGTGTACAATATAAAAGCTATACAAAGAGAAGAGAAAAACTGCGAGTGTTGGAATAGTAGGTATAGCAACTGGCCGATAGCTAGCCCGGGGCAAAGCCCGGGCCGAATCGGCCCCGGGAACGGAGCTAGTCCCAATTGGGACAGCCCTTCCACCTACAAATAGCTAGCCAGTTGGACTGGCCTTCGGCCTTCCAACTTAGACCAAACCAGACCGCATTTACATAACCACAGTGAACGTTCTCAACCTGACCCCGCCGTACGTACGTACGAAGGTAAGCCATACCAACATTTTCTTTTATTTAAGCTAAAAACTTTTCTTTAGGTTTAGTCTGCTGCTCCTTTAATGGCTTGCAGTTGAGCCTGCATGGCTGTCCAGATAGCTTCCAAAGTGTCCAACTCCTTAATTAGCAAACCCCACTTGACATCGCCTCCCCCCGGAGTAGCAGCATGAATGTTCAGGAACTCATTCTGCTCATGGTTCTGGCGACACTCGAGGACTGAGGCCAGATCGAGTACAAAGTTCTCAGGCGAGCTCCTGTTGAGGATGAAGAGGCACGCGCGGGAGATTGGGCGGCCGGTGGACATGTCGGGAAGCTGTTCACAGACGAAGAGGGGCCCCTTGTACTGCTCCTCGCCCCAGTCCCCTTCGGCCTCGCTCTGGTCATCCCACTGGAATACAAAGACATTTTGGGAGATGGCGCTGTAGGACTGGATGGTGGGATCGTGCCGCCTGAGGACCCTGAGGTTCATATCTGCAATAGTGCCCCCATCGACGTGATTGTCCTGGCGGGGTTGGGCATCGTAGTAGCCGGTGGTGCTGACAGTCGCTGTAGCGGTGGCGGTGACTGTGACGGTAGACTGTCCGAGCTGGGCGTCAGATTTGTAGTCGGAGACTGGAACGGGGACCGGGAGGGGCACGGGGTTGGGGGTGTGGCTGGTAGGTCGGTTGTTGCGTCGTGACTTGCGGGGCGTGGACGGCTTCATGATGTTTCGGCAGGACTGGACAGGGTGGAGAGGTGCGGCGAGGAGTTGGACGACGTTGTCTGGAGCCCGGGGGCCGGGGGGGGGGCAAGGCGCGGATGGAGAGACGAGTCTGTCTGCTGCGAGGTCAGGGTCAGCCAGGTGTCGTTGAGAAGAGGCAGGGCATGTTGGTGATGGGGATGGGGATGGCGATGGCGCAGAAGGCCGTTCATACCTTTGATTCTGGGGGGATTGGGTATCGGATCTGATTCTTTCCAAGAACAGACAGGGAAAGGTAGAGGGGGCGGTGCAGTGCGGTCAGTAGCTCAAGGGCTGTTGGATGTTGGTATCGACGAGGTCTGGTATGCCGCTGTCCCTTGGTGTGGCATGTTTGAGCCGCAGTCAACTAATTCGTGATGTGCCGCTGAGAGAAAGCAGTCGAACGCGAGGTGGAATGTGTTGGGCTGTTGATGTGCTGAACGCATTGATGGTTTGTTTGGTTTGTTTTAGCCAGCCGTGTTTGGAGGAAGATTGTTGTGACGTTGGCCCCTCGGTTGGGAACAGCTCTTATCTTATCGGCTTAGTTGCAGGGCCAAAGACAAGGAGCAGCCCTGTCTATGCATAGGTACTTTGGTACATTACATGCCTGCTACTGTGTGCCGGTACCCGCTGCAAGACTCGACGTCAGCTCTCTTCCTCTCTCACTCTGGCAGCGATCATCTCGAATCTTTCTCAGCTCTGCGACTTACGCCCTCCACCTTTCCCAGTCTCCACCAGCTTCCCCTTCTTTGTATATACTCGACGCGGTACTGGACTCGATGTTTCCCTGCGCAATACCATTACTGCAGCCCCGTTCTTCTCCTGGCCTTTTCCTTTGCGCTCCTTGTCGCTGCAGTTGATGCCGGGACACTATGTCCTCGCCGCCCACACCGCGCCGTCCACATGCAAGTGTCATTCTGAACTGAGCCGAACCGATCCGATCCGAACCTCAGCACACCTGTGCCGCCCCGACTCGCCCTGACTCGCCTTGACTCGAAATGGACCGTCCACCCTCGGCCCAAGCCCCGTCTGCCTCTGAGACCACCGAGCCCGTCGACTTGTCCACCTCGACCCCCAACTCCCTCCACCGCGCCGTCTATGCCCGCCGCGCCGAGTACACTAGGCCCCATCGGATCCGCGTCAAGGTTGGCACGTGGAATGTCGCCGCTTGCTCTGGCGCCGACAAGGACCTGGCCTCGTGGTTTGTCGACGGCGACGGCATCGACGCGAAGCTGGCAGCTCTGTCTCCCTCTCACGGCTCTGCTGTCGTTGGAACGCTCCCCTCCTCCGAGGATCCACAATCCCAGACCCAGACCCAGACCCAGACCCAGACTCAGACCGGGGACACCCCGCGCCTACTTGGTGGCGACAAGATTGGTCTCTACGTCCTCGGTCTGCAGGAGCACGTCAATCTCAACCCCGTTACCCAGTATGTCTACTCCGACGCGAATCCCACCGACAAGTGGCGCCTCGCCATAGAGGCCGCCATGCCCGCCGGTTACACTTTTGTCTCTGAGGAAGCCATGTCGGGCCTGCTCCTCTTGCTCTATGCCTCTTCAGAGGTGGCCCCGAGCATCGGAAACGTAAGCACCAGGTCTGTGGGCACCGGCGTGGGGGGCTGGTTTGGCAACAAAGGTGCTACAATTGCCCGCATCGTGCTGGGAGAGTCCACCAAGATGGTCTTTGTCAACGCTCACCTCTCCAGCGGCAACGACCCCGCAACCGTTGAGCGCCGCTGTTGGGACGTCAGAACAATTGTGGATCGTGCCCGCTTCGACTCTGTCGCCCTCCCTGGAGACGACGGCGCCGGAGATCACGACAGGATCGGTGACGCCGATTTCGCCTTCTGGTTTGGAGATCTCAATTTCCGGCTGGACGGCATACCAGGCCAGGACATCCGCCGTCTTCTGACGCTGCACGCCAAGGGCGAGTACGACGTGAGCAAGTCGGGTGGCAAGAATTTGGACGGCGAAGAGGGCATCATCGTAATGAGAGACACCGACAGCAGTCATGAGAAGACCGACGACGAGTCCGCAAGGACCCGCTCCTCTGATCACAGCAGCGATGACGACGACTCCATCGAGCTGCCTGACCCAGACGATTTTGACCCAGACCCGCACGGCGATCCCGCCTCCCTGCAGGCCACTCTCGACTCGCTCCTCCCACATGACCAGTTGCGAAAAGTCGTAAAACAGCGTAGAATTTTTCACGACGGCTGGCGAGAGGGCCCCATCACTTTTCTCCCGTCCTACAAGTATGATGTGGGCACGGTCGGTGTCTTTGACTCGAGTGAAAAGAAGAGAGCGCCGAGCTGGTGCGACCGCATCTTGTTTCGCACCAGGGAGGACAGGGAGCAGCATGAACAGAAACTCAGGGATGAGGCCGAGGCTCGCAAGCGCGACGAGGAGATGAAGGCCCGCGGAATTGATCATGCCGGAGACGACGATGAGGTCCTGTTCGACTACGACCCCGAGAACGATGGCGACGACACGGAGCCTGCCGGACAGCCTGGTCTGGACTATGACGAGTATGAAGATACCGGAGACGGCGCGGGGAACCCTCCCTCCGGTCAGGACACCACTGCGCAACCGATCAAGCTTGACATCTACACTTCCCATCAGCGCATCACGTCTTCGGATCACAAACCCGTGGTTGCCATCTTCACCCTCGACTTTGATGCTGTGGTGACGGAGCTCAAAGCCGACGTGTACGCCGAGGTAGCTCGGGAACTTGATCGTGCCGAAAACGAGGGTCGGCCCTCCATCACCATCGTCCCAGAAGGATCGCGGTCCGATCAAGATATGTTGGACTTCGGCGAGATCAAATATTTGGAACAGCGGACGGTTCACCTCACGCTGGCCAACACGGGCCGCGTATCAGCCACGCTCAGCTTCGTTGAAAGGCCCCCGTCCGGCGATACGGCGGCTGCCAACGCTGCTCCTGCGCAGTGGTTGAGGACATCGCTGTCCAGGGCAGAACTGAGTGGGGTCGATGAAGAACCCGTCGATTTAGGCAAGGAGGTCACGCTGGAGCCGGGCGAGACTGTCAACGCCTCCATACAGATTCTTGTGAACCAGTTAGACCTGGCCAGCATGCTGAACGACGGGCGGGCGAGTCTGGAGGAGGTGGTAGTGCTACGGGTTGCGGATGGCAGAGATCACTTCCTCCCGGTGCGAGCGGTCTGGCTTCCTACCTGTATTGGCCGGTCCATCGACGAATTGATTCGCATTCCCGACGGCGGCATTCGGGAATTTGTCAAGTCTATATCTCAGGGTAAAGAGGGCAAACATACTTTCGCCATTACTTCTGATCTGGATATCCATCGCTCTGCACCCAAGGAGCTGTTCAAGTTGATCGAAGCCATCGAGGTTCTGACCGACCGAGCCTTGGCTGACGAGCAAATGTTGGAATCCTACACCATCCCTCGAGACAAGCAAGGTTGGCCATTTGAGGACTTCGTCGCCGATCCTCAGGACGAGCTGGTATCCGGTGTCATCGAAGCTCTCGACACGGACCGGCCCATCGCTGACGCTTTTTCTCCCGACGCCAATGCGTGTCGGCGCCTCGAGACGGTTGCGAGGGTCCTTTTACTTTTCCTACAGGGCTTGACGGATGGCGTCGTCGCTATCCCACTTTGGTCAAAGATAGAACAAGCTCCCATCCGGGCCCTTGGCCAGGCCCCACCCCTGGCCCTGGTCACCCCTGACGCGGTGGAAGACGACAGGATGGCTGTCCTCGATGTCCTTACAAACGCGCCGAATCATAACATCTGTTTTGTATTCCTGACTACGACACTGGCTAAGGTCCTCGCCGAAGTCGCCCCCGTCCCAAAGGCCGAGACGCCAGTGGTCAGTCCAGTGTCACCAACTCAGCACGCCAGTCCCATCGGGGCCATCGGGGCACTGGGACGTAGGTCCCTCAGCTTCAGGCGGAGTGTAACCGTCGGGTCGGGATCGACTGCAGCGACCTCGGTGAACAACGCTCTCGCGGCTTTGGAGAAGAGAAAGGGGAAGGAGAGGAGAGTGGCACAGATCTTTGGTCAGATCGTCTGCAGGGCATCAGCGATAGTGCGTGAGAAGGACCGGAAGGTTGTAGAGGGCAAGCAAGCCACGGTGGTCGAGCTGTTTCTTCGGAAGAGAGATGAGCAGGGCTGATGAAGACACGGAAATGTGCTTGCTCACACAGAGCATTCATGAAAGTTTGATGGTTTCAGGATATGATTGAATGATACCCCATCTGAGTAGTATACATGCAAGGCAAATTTCCCAGCTCATGCAGCCGATCGATTGTGCTTCTTGTGGTCCTTGCAAATGATCTGGCATTTCCGGCCATCCTTCATGGCCTTTGGGTTACCCTCTACTGCTCTTGATTCTACATAATCGGGATATTCTGTGTGAGAGTGCCCGTTCTGCAAAGCTGTTTTCTGTAAGAGCCTTGCCGGGAGCTAATTTTCGCTGCTTACTAGCCTTGCTGTCAAACCACTGATGGTCAACTGTCCAACTTGTTGAGAAGTACACGACACTTTTCTCAGGTCTACTGAACAATGCCTGTGGGGTTCTCCTTTGTGTGGACACCCATGGGCCTAGGGAATATGCTTGTGAGATTGTGTCTATACTGTTCCCCAATCACACAGTGGTCATAGGCTATATACTAGACACAAAGTATGTCCACCTCGCTGCACCTCCTGACTCTGCTGTACAGCATTCTACCCAGCAAATCTGACGCTAGCTTCATGTCAAGTTGATCTCTTCTCGAATGCTAATGGCTGGTGTGACTCGGGGGACTATTCCAAAGCATTTGTGGAAAGTGAAAAAGCATGGCCAAAATCACAAAATCTGTCCTGGATTCACACTCACCTCTGGTGGTACCTTGTATGGCCTTTGTCTCCCAAGTGTCTCTCCTGTGCTTGTTCTCTGACGCTGTTGGGCGTTTTGAGGTTTTGCTCTGGGCCTCTGTATCTGGACCTCTTGTGTTGGTAAGTCAATCTCCGTATACGAAGAGGTCTAAATGGGGGGTGAAAACGAGTGTATTTGCTGTTGTTGTTGATGATGATGTCTAGCAGAAGGAACGGAAGGGAAACTATCGTCGTACGCCAAAGGGATTAGGCGTACACGCGTACGGTCCCTTCCAATTGCCGTCGGGCCGAATCAGCCCAACTAGCCATTTAGCTAGCTGATTCCTTCTAGTGGCCGTATGCCTCTAGTCTAAGGCAGACCAGGCTATTGCTATAGCTATCAACCTATACTAGCAATCTTTTATATCAGCTTGTAACCCCTCATTGTATGCTTTAAAAGATTAGTTTAAAACTCAAGCTATAGGCAATTAGTTGCCTAAATAGAAAAAAAACAAGTAATAGTTATATTATACAAAAAAAACATACTTATTGCTTAGTTTATAAGCCTTTAAATAAAACCCTTTACTTATATTGTTAACTTATTATTATTAACTAAGCATTTTAGCGCTTTATTTAATATAGCCTTTGTTATAGCATTAGCAAAGTTATCATTGCTATTAACCTATTATACCTTTGTAATCTTGCGCTGTTTATATAATTAACGTAAAGCTATTATATTAATTATTAGCCTTTTTTTTCTAGTTATACTTAATTTAACTAAACACTTATATAAAGAATATAAGTTTATATAAATAACTAAAAGCATTGTAGAAAAGCTAAGTTTATTAATTATTAAGCAGAGCATTGTTCTTATTAAAAAACTAATATTAAAAGCGTTAATAATCTTATAAATCTCTAACGCTAAAAAACTTTAAATAACCCTTTTATACTTAGTAAAACTCTAATGCATAAAGTTTCCTATCAACGTAAATTAACTATTAATACTAGTTTTATTTCCAATCGCTAAAATAAATTTAATTTAAAAGCTTAAATCTTTATTGCTAGCTAAAGAGCCGTTAGCAAATATAAAAAACTTAGCTGTTGCTACATTAAAAGAAATATATTGTAGCCTTTTTAATAAGTTATTAAATTGCTACTATAAGCAACTGTTAAGCTTTATATAGTCGCCTTTATCAAAGTCCTAAATTTAAATAATAATAAATAAGTTAAAAAAAGCCTTTAATTAATAAATCAAAGCAATATAAGCACTATAAGCGCATTGCTTTATATACCGTTAAGCTTAGTTAGCTAACTTAAGATTAATGAAAACAATCTTAATACTTTAACCCTTCTGCTTTAAGTCTAGCTTAGCCTTATCTATTGTTAACGTAGCATTGTTAAAATCCAAAGCAGTATTAGGGAAAAGAAAGGTCTTAGGCTTAGCTTTAAACTAGGCCTTTTGCAACTTTTAGTCTTCTAATACTAAAAAAGCTAACGTAGCTAAGATAAGAATATTGTTAATTTGCATATTAATAAGGCCAAAAGTCTTTAAAAGTTTATTAGTAATCAAAAGGCATAGGTTATAGGTTAAGGTTAATATATTAAGCTTTTTCTAATAATAGCCTTAATACGTAGCAAACTAATAAACGCCTACTTTAACAATGCTGTAAAATAGCTTAATTACCCTAATAATAATATTCTAAGGGTATTTAATCTATAAAGCAGCTAAAACAGCAGCTAATATAATATATATAAGTTTAGTCTATAACTATAAGTATGCTTGGGTAATATTGCATAATAATAGCATTATGCTGCTTTGCAATAGTAACAGCGCAAAAGCTAAAATCAACCGCTGGCTAATATATTAAATCATAAGAGACTATATTAAAATAAACGCTTTCTCCTTATTATTATAGCCTTATATAACTAAGCATAACTTTTTATAAAGCTTAATAGTCTTGCCCTTAACTTCTTATACTATATAAGCCTTAAAAATATAATAGCTATTATGCTTAGCCTTGCTATAGCGTTTAAAGCTAAAAACGCCATAGCCAACGAGGTTATCTACCTTTTAAGCATCAAACGCTTTAAACGGCTCGCCTAAAGTTATTATAATGCTATCGTTCCTCAACTTAACGGCAAAGTTATAGTTATCCTCTTTTTTCCTCATTAAAAAGGCGTTAGCCAGCTTATTCTTCGAGCCGAAAAGTCGTCCCCTTTGCTTAGGCTCTATAGCAACTACAATTATATCGCCAACAACACCAACAGCATTAGCAGCATCGTTAAAAAACTAATAGTCTTCATCATCAGTCGCCAAAAAAAAAAAGGAAGCGTTAGTATTAAAGTCGCAATAAATAGTTGCTAAAAAAAGAAAAGAAATAAAAATATTAGGGTTATAATAATAAAGTTAAAGAACGGTTACTCTAAAGGTAGCGAGCCTATTAAGCATCTTAAAAATAATATTATAACTATTAATAACTGCAATCTTATAAAGCCCCTGCCAGCCGTCCTTCTCTCGCCAAACCTATACCTTACTCTAAAATAAAAGCTTAAGCACGTTTATAATAAATAGTCTATTTCAAGTATTAAAGGCGCCCTTTACTTAACGCTTAGCTGCTGCCTTATATAATGCCTTTATAGCCTTCTATACTGCTTTAGCTCTTTTAATAGTTAATAGCAATAAAGCTAAATTAGTTATTATATAAAGGTATACGCTAAAAACAAAAAAGGTAAAAATAAGCTTATAAAGTCTAATGATATTATTAACGGCTTTGAGGGCTATTTGTAAAATTGCTTTATTAAACGTTATACTATAAAACTCATTATATAAGATATTAAAAGCTTATTAAAGTAAAGCATAATACTATTTTAGTTTGCTAATTAACTAATAAGCTTTAATAAAAACTTATTTATATATAATTTTTATTAGCCTAGCTTTTAATCTAAACTTTATAAAAGCAAAATTAATGCCAGCGTTATATATAATTACATTAAAAGGTTTTTAATAAGTATTAATCTATAATAAGCATAAAGCTTTCTAAGTATCTTTAGCTAATAAAGATAAAAGAAAATAGCCGCTGTAAAAAGCTATTAAAAAGTCTAGAATGTAAAGAACGAAGCAACTTTTAAAATATATAACGTTTGCAAAAATCTTATAATTAAACTTATAATTATTTTTTAAAATAAACTTAAAGCGCTAAAAAACATTACTATACAATTAGCAATAATAATAAAACTTTTTAATTAATTATAGTATATCTTTATCAACGTTATTATAACCAGCCTTTTTAAGCAGCTAATAAAGTTAATATATTGCTAAGTAGCTAAAGCAACAATAAAAGCATTGTAGCTCTATTTCTATAAAAAAAACGCCTGCCTATTTCTTTTTACTTAAAAAAAACCACAAATAGCCCCATTTACATATAATAAGAATGGTTTTATTATTATAAATAAGTTAATCTATTAAATTATTAAATTAAACGCATAAGCGATCTATATCTGCAAGGCAAAGTAAAAAAGGCGTTAAAGCATCTAGCATATAAAAGTTAACGCGCCTAATTAAAATATTAATAGTAATAATTCTAATTAAATTTACTACTAATCTTTTGCTAAATTTAATTAAAGCTTATCCTACTATTAACTTATTAAGCTTAATAAAAAATCCTCTTATTATAAGGCAAAAAATTGCTCTTTTCCAGCTATAAATACCCTTACAGCACCTATATCAAATAATATGCCTTAGAATCATAACTAAATATAGTAATCTTTAATAAAAAATTGCATAGCGTTTATATTAAAGCCATTAGCAAAATAAATATTATCGCTAATAAAGCAATATAAAAAGCCTTAGTTTGCAAGCTAAATAAAAACTTTAGTCTTTTCTTTATAGTCTTTATTATTGTCGTTAACCTTATCTTCCAACCATATTTAGTTTGATTTATTACCTTTATAACTTGCTAAGTATATTTTAAAGCTATTAAAATTATTACTATTAAACTAACAATCAGTAATAAACTAATTACGTAATTAGTTACATTCCTTTTAAAAGTATTTTATTAACCAATAATCTTCTTTGCTATATATATAACACTTCTTTTTCTAAAACATACGCTGCTAAAGAAAATAATTATTATAATAATTGCTACTATAGCCTTAAAAGCCGTTACACAGACAAAAGCCGCTATAAAGACTGCTGCAAAAGCTTTTACCTCTGCTATAATTATTGCTATAACGGCAGTCTAAATAATACTGGTTATCTGCTTTGTTAGCGGTTAATTGCTATTATAAACTATAGGCAAAGTAGGTTTTAATTAAAAAGCATAAGTTGGAAAATAGCTCCTTATAAATAATAGCAAGCTTAAAAAAAGCATATTTAAGTTTATATACTCTATAATAAACTTTAATTACTATAATTTTAAGTGCTTATTCGCCTATATAATCTAATCTTAAAGCATATTAGCACAATTATAGCTTATTAAATAAAATCTCAAAGACTTTGTAAAAATTCTTCTTTTTATTCTACTGCCTAATTTTATTAAAGATTATTAAAGTCTAGTTTATATAATAATAAAAATAATTAACTTTTATATTAAAATGTTATTTAATCTTAATATAAGCTTTTATAAATGTATTAGAATGGGTAATATAGCTTTTATAAAACTATTAAGCGCGGCTGGTTAAAATTCTTAAAAAAACGGCGTAAAACTAGCTAAGCTTAATTTAAGCATACCAGCAAAGACTAAAAAAAGTTTTAAGCTTATTATCTAATAAGTTATATAGCTTGCTTATATACTTCTAATCTAGGCTATATATCTTTATAAAGCTAGTCAAAGTCTAAATATTAATGTAGTTATTTAAATACTTAAGTAGAAAAAGAGTTTTATATAAGTTATACCGCTAAAGATTATAATAGTATATAAGTAATTTTAATATTAGAAACAAAGTATTATATAATATACGTAAATAGTTAGAGGGCAACAATCGCGGTCCTATTATATAGTCCACTAAAACTGACGCAAAGAGGCTTTATTTTAGAGGCAACCTTAAAAGGTCTTATTGCAAATATAACTAAGAGAGCACCCTTAAAGGGTTTAATTGCAGGCGTTATATAATCTATTATATATATAATAAAAATAGCGGTTATAAAGGATTTTATTATAGTTGTAACAAAAGCAATAATAGCAAGGGGCTTTGTTGCAAACCACTCTCTAAAGCTTCTTTAACTTAAAAGTATGCTAAAAGTTTCTTAATAGTCTATTATATACCGTTTAATTGTTTTTGCCAAGGTTCCTCTTAACAAATCTAAGGCTTTTGCTAAAATGCTTTCTTTTATTATAAAGGTTAAAAAAGTTTTAGTAATAAGATGCTTTGCTGCCGTTTATAAGCATATAATCTTAGGTTAAGTTTTAGGTTTTAAAGCTTAATTAAGTCTTATTTAAAGGGTTTTTTATAAGCAGCGAGGGCTATTAAATATAGTTTAATAAAAGTATTATTTTGCCTAATATAAACCTTATTTTAATAAAAGATTTGCTTAAGGTTACAGCATAGATTAAAAAAGACAACATTAAACATATTAGCGGTCTACCTACTAAAATCTTTATAAAAGTAATAAAAAAAGTTATTATTGCACTACTTAAGATAAATAATAATTATCTTAGCAATTGCTGTATTTAAGTAAATTTAACTAGCGCCTAGCTATATCTTTTTATATTAAAAGCAAGCGTTAAATAAGGGCTATATTGCCTAAGAGATTTTAATTTTTGTTAAAAAGTTGCTTAACACTAAAACAAACTATTAAGCATTATAAAGCTAGTTAAATACTAAGGTTTTTATCTTTTTAATTAAAAAGTTGTTTAAATTACTAAGATTAGCTATATTAGTCTAATTTAAGTCGCTTAATCTAAGAAATAAGGATTTTTAAGATAAATATAGTGTAGTAATAAAACGCAAAAGGTAAAAAGCAAAGAAAAAATTAGGTTATTATGCATATATACATATGCTTAAAAATAAAATAAAAATAAATAAAAAAGAGGTTAAAATGTAGTATAAAGTGCTTTAAAGTCGCTAATATATTTATTTATATATGCGCCATTAGTGCCTTTATTACATAATAAAGATAAAAAAGATTATAAGATTTTTATAAAAGCAAAAGCACTCAACAAAGAGGTCTGCTAGTTAGTTACTTGCTATTATAACTTTGTAAAAAGTTTTAATATTTTTATATAAAATTAATCATTTTCTTAAAAGTATAATATAACACTAGATAAGCCGCCAGCATTTATAAAAAGGTCTTAAAGTTATTTATATATTATTTTATATTATAAACGCACTAAAAAAGTCACTAGTAATAACTTTTGCTAAAGTCTTTTAGCTATTTTTAACAATTAAAAAAAACAGCCTCTTGCTAGTAATAACTTTACTAAAGTCCCTTTGCAAGCTATTTATTATTTTTTGCTAAAAGCACAAAGCCTATCATTATAAATAATACACCCCTTTTAAAAAACATTACAATAGTTTTTAAAGCAAAATTCATCTCTTTTACCTTATTATCTATAGTTAATTATTTAACTACTAATTAATGTTAATAAGTTAATCTCTATATATAAAAAGGTCTAAATAAAAAGTAAAAATAAGTGTATTTGCTATTATTGTTAATAATAATGTCTAGCAGAAGGAACGGAAGAGAAACTATCGTCGTACGCCAAAGGGATTAGGCATACACGCGTACAGTCCCTTCCAATTGCCGTCGGGCCGAATCGGCCCAACTAGCCATTTGGCCAGCTGGTTCCTTCTGGTGGCCGTATGCCTCCGGTCCGAGGCGGACCGGGCTATTGCTATAGCTATCAACCTACATCTTGTTTTGGAGTTTGTCCTCGGAGTTTGCTCCTGAAGCCCCTCTTCCCCCCAAAACTCACTCTGGTCATCCCAAGGTGGCAGACGTTACATTGTAATCGAGCACTGGAAACATACGGGGGACCACTAGCTACCATAGACAAGTTCAAACAGCACTGCAGTCAGTTACATATAGGTGGCATGTCGACTATAGCCCGATAACACTCTCATATGGCAGGCTCACCAAGGGAACTTCATTTTTACTCTTCTTTCCGTGTACGGCGATGCACGGGTGAGGAAAAAATACACTTGTCATGAATCATTGTCAATCTGCCAAGGTCGAGGCAAATAGCGCCAAATGTAGCGTGAAGGCTGTGTCTCGTTGCGAAAGCAAGACTGGAAACCATGTTAGACCTATAAGCTCGGTTCCGGCAGAAGATGCATCGGGCCACAGATGCAGTGTATGTCCAGGACACCCGGGATTACCCTCGCATCGGAACTGATACTGGTTCGAGGTTTGGCTGTCACGCGTAAAGATCGCCAATACTAGAGAACCAGTCAAGAAGTCTCCAGCATGGCGAACCTCGGAAGAGCACAATCTGCCTGTCAACTTGGAGATACTGCTGGAGCATGCCACCCGGGCGAAGGCGTGTCTTGGGCTATACGAAGTTGATCCAAATGGTTGTCCAACGAAGCTAAGAGTTGGTTCGGGCTCGCCTTAGACCTAGTCACCTGGGCTTGTGTTTTGTGGCTCGGGAAGTAATTCTCACGGCTTCCGTTCCTATCGATGAGACCAAGACATTTGCTCGTTCGTATATCTGAGTTTAGAGCCAGAAGGCCTTGCATTGGCCTTCTGGCCACCTAAACACGCACCAATAAAGGAACCCACACCTTGTTGACCTGAGGAACGCCGTCCGCTTGCCCTGCTTGTGCTCGGTAAGCACCGAGTGAATGTCTTACCTGCGGCATCCTGCAGATGCTGCTTCTTTTTCCAAACATGCAGGCACTGACGGCCGTCTGCATATGAATGCAGGGCAATTCATATATTTTCTTGACAAGCACGGAGCTCAGGCGGAGCGATGCGACCCAAGCAACCAGGGGCTTGATTAGGCATGACCACACGCCCGCCCGTGTAGATTGAGAATGCATCCCTTGGCACTGGTGATGTGCATTCAGATTGTCAGGTCTTTGTTCACACCGGCTGGGTTGAGCAATACAGTCAAGTCTCACCGATCAAGCTCGCAATATGGGGAACGGCAAGCTGCACACATGAAATCCCGTAGAAACCAAGCCACACGTGTGCACGAGGCAGTCTCACGGCCTGGCCGGTCTCACAAATCCGTCCGAGCCACAGCAATCCTGACACCTGTATGGCGCACATGGGAGCAGATAGGTCCAGCCTGGGGGCTCCTGGTCTCGCACGCGAGACAGGAAAACATACTGCAAGGAAGTGACCTCGCCGGCACATGGTAGATGAAGCGGAAAAAGATCGAGTCGATTGATCAGAAGAAAGCCTGAGGTGGCGTCGTGGCTCCGTTTTGTTTGTTTTCATGCCGGTCTGTCGTTCATCTCCCGAGACAATCAGCAGCATAGTCAATCTTATTCATATTGCAAGCGTCTGCCACGCTTCGCGTCGCTAGCCTGTCGTCTGCTCTTCAGATCAGACGCAATGAGCCACAAGTGCCTGGTGGGACGTCAACATCTGCACCGTAGATTGCGGCCTCGACATGACAAGGCCCTCACAATCCATGTTCTCGCAGCAGTAACTGGTGGGATTTCCTGGTCTGGAGTTTAGGCACGATTTGAGTCAACCCCCAAGCGGCCTTCGTCTACTTGATGGCCGCGCCTTGCTTCCGGGACATTGCCGATATCGTACTCGGACAGCGACGTGAGGTTCAAAAATATTGGTCGACCAACTCTTTACTTCTGCATCTCGCCTCTTGCCCTGTCGAAGCTGAGGGCTCCACTCCAATGACTCAGAATGGGTTCCCGCTAGTTGTGCTGCTTCGCCGATTGTGAGCCTCTTCTCTCGGGGACATACATAAGTCCCTTCTAGTCAAGCCATGGAAAAATCTACCTGGACATGGGTCGTTACAGCCATACGCCAGGATGCAAAGTCGTCATCCGTCGCGCTGTCCCGCGTATCCCGCGTATCCGGTTGAGCTCTGGGTGACTGAGTATGCCGTATCGCTGCAACGATACATGGAGCCTCGTCCGTGCACACATCCATGGACAAGCTTGGCTCGCTTTTGTGGAGTGTGAAGGGAGTGGCTAGCAGTATGTGCCCAAGGCGTGCCCAAGGAAGATGGGTATAAAGCTTGCCTGGTCACACGTCGTCAAGGCCGTTGATTCTCACAACCCAACAAGACTTGGCTGTCCAGCTCCCGTGAGCATTCCTAGGCCCTTTCAAAGGCTAACCACTCCTTTTTGTTAAACCATACACTCGTTCAGATAATCCACCCTTGCTCACAACAATGCGCGTGAGAGCTGGTCTTCTAGCCTTCCTGGCCACTGGGTAAGAAGCTGACGTCTGCAGCCATCACAGCACTTCTCCACACAAGACATGACTAACACCACGCAACGCTCATAGAGGCGTCAGTGTTCTGAGTCACCAGGTTGACCATGAGAAGGCCAAGGTGATCCAAGAAAGACAGGAATATGGCTGGCCCACCGAAGGGTGGCCAACCGAGACTGTTACAGAAACAGTGATCGTCGTTGAATCCGCTGCGCCAGAGACTGTCACGGTTTCGGTTGAGATCCCTTGCAGCTTGTGGTCCGGGACGTCTGGGCTCCTGACCGGCACTGGACTCCCTTATTCGTCCTCGACCTCCGGTCCATATAGCAATGGTACATCCATCTCATCTGCCCTGGGCACAGGAACAGTCCCCCTGTCGACTGGGACCTGGAACCACACAACGTTTACCGGCACCGGTACGGGGTTCCCTACCCCAACACCGTCCCCGACTGGTGTCTGGAGTAAAACATCTGCCTCTGACCCTCTTTCAACCAGACCGGTCCCATACGGGACCGGACCAAGCTCGCAGCTTTCGACGACAGGTGTGTACAGCAACACGTCTTCCACCGGACCAGTCTGGACTCCAAAGCCATACCCATCTGGAACCGGTCCAAGCGACGCCCCAGCTCCATCCTCGTCGGCCATATACGTCAATACCACCACGCCACTGACATGGCCCACTACTGCCTGGTCCGGCCTTGATACTGGTCGCTCTTCGGACATATCCCCCACGCACACATCGGTGAGCTCTGTCAACGCCACCTCGACCGTCCCAAGCAGCAGCAGCACCGCGAGCCAGACGGTCATCTTGTCAACCGGAGGAACCAGCAGCGCAACTCCGAGCTTGCCCAGCATCGTTGTTCCATATGGCAATGTGACGACCAGCCCCGGCGACTTGCCTTCGACAGCAACCGACCCCACATCGACTATCACATCGGACTTGACCCTCACCGTCACGCAGACCAAGACTGCCGCAGGCCACAACTCCACGACGGCATCCTCTGTAGGACCAGTCAACGAGTCGACAGTCAGCCCCACCTATCCCGCGTCCTCCATCACAACTGCATCAAGCATCACCACCGTTCCCCAATTGCCATCATCCTTCACCACCGCGACAGTTTCAGACCCCGACGGCCCGGCATTCACTCCTTGGCCATACGGCGGCGATGGCGGTCGACCTGGCGAGGGTGGGGACTTTGGAGGCAGACCGGGCGAGAGAGGCCATGCAGGCCACGGTGGAGGCAGGATACCCGGCGATAGGGCATCTCGAGGAGGACATGGAAGTGAACCTTGGGACGGAAACAAGGGCCATTCGGCCGGAGAGGGTCACCCACGGGGTCCAAGTCGTTTCCACCCAAAGGGGAGGTGAAGATCCTGTTGAAAGATGATGAGAATGGATCGAGTGTCGTTCCTCCATACAAAACGTAACTCCAGGCGTCTGCTATCAGCTTCGAACAACACCGCGGCCAGTGATGGGGCCAAATAGTCTTGAGCATCCCGCCGCGGTCTGCCCTTCACTTCTCGACACTCCTTGGCGGATATATTCTAACATTACATAGTTGGCTTATCTTTGTTGAACAATATATAATACGCCTTCCCTCGCGGGTTGAAAGCCGTCCATAGTCCGAAGCTGTTACATGGTATCAATGAGAGCTTCATAGGTCGAAAGTTGACCCGGGGGGGGGGGGTGTTGGATAGCCTCCGAGGGTTGCCAGGATCCTTGGGGTGGTTGCTGATTCTAGCGATCCGAGCATCGACTTAGCAAGTCGCCGCTACCGCAGGTCGTTGATACCACAAGTCACGAGGGGGAGCCCTTGCTGAGCATTGCAAAAGAGTGAGTATGGAAATCTCTTGCATATTGAGAAAGAACAGCTCCGGAGCGCCGTGAGACCTTTGGACTCACAGTCCGTGCCGTGTAATGCCCACATGTCGTGCTACACCCAGAGAGATCTGGTCGAAGCACCTTAGGGACAGCTGACAAAAATTCGGAACACCGACACACTGTGTTATCTTAGAACGTCTTAACCAAGATTTTGTTGGATGAATCTGTCCTAAGTAAAGGGAAGTTGGAGACAGAATTTTCCCAAGAAAGTTCCAGCTATAGCGAGGGCCCGACGCACCGCGAGTCGGGCGCATGGCTATCGTGGACACAGAACTGCGCACAACCCGCGGTATCATGGTTCAGCTGAGATTCCGCCTGTAGCTCATGGCAACAGCCAGCTGCGGTAGCGAGGGTACCGGACCTGTAGGTGGCCTCTTGCAAGCCTGCGTTGTGGGTTGCTGACCTGCCACACGTCGACAGTCCGCTCGATATGTGCTAGTCCCTTCGCCTCACATACTGCCTCCGCGATCCGATGGGCCGACGGTGCGAATGCACTGCGCGATCCTGGAGCTGGCTATGCGGACGCCGACCTTGTCCAGGATGGCTCACCGCCGAGCCCGTCTTGGTGTCGAGCGACTTCCACACCAGCCACAGGGTCGTCTCGGTCTCACTAGATGGGTCGAGTGAAGACTGCCATCGCACTCGCCGTTGGAGAGCTACGGCAGTCTCCTGCGTATCGACTGTGCATGGCGAGCCGTCATCAAGCCCATCAGCTGCCGTCGGGCTCCTTTCCGAATGGATAGTTGAACTTCAACAGCCCGTTGAGCCCACCGACCCACCCATCGTCATCATCCCCATCCTCGCCTTCGGCCGGCACGTCACCGTTGTGGTGATGGTCTCTAATGACGCAAGGGACGCCGCCCTTCCAGTTCCCATCTTCCGACTTGGTGATGGTCTCGCCCTGGACACGGATCTCCATGCCGGGGCTCGCGCCGGTGCGCCTCTTGCCGTCGATGCTCACCTCCAGCTCACGGCCGCGGTTCCTCTCGCTCAGTCGGAGAACGACCTTGGTGTCCAGGGGCAGCACGAGGGGACGGAAGCTCAGGCTCCGGGGGCAGATGGGGGTGATGAGCAGCGAGCCGACCAGGGGGTGGACGATGGCACCACCGGCGCTTAGAGAATAGGCGGTAGAGCCGGTGGGGGTGCTGACCAGGATTCCGTCGCAGATGGCCTCGGTCAGGAAGTGGTTGTTGACGAAGACGTCGATGATGGCGAGATGGGGCTGGCCGCCACGGTGCAGAAGCAGCTCGTTGACGGCATGGAAGGTCGGGGGCACCTTCACGGGAGGTTCCCAGCCGGGAATGCCCAGGGACGCCTCCTGCTCCGGGGTCAGGGGCAGCAGGCGCAGCCTCTGGTGGGCCTCGGCGGTGGAGGTCGGCATGAGCTGGCTGTTGATGTTCTTGCCGTCCTCGTCGTAGACGCCGACCTTGAGGCGGTGGCGCAGGAGGACCTTGGGCCTCGCGGAGGCGGGGGCATCGCCGCTGGTGTAGACGCGGGTCCAGGCGTCCCTGAACTCGGCGAACTTCCACTCGCCGAGGAAGCCGAGGGTGCCCATGCTGAAGGACAGGATGGGAGGGACGCTGGACTGCAGGGAGAAGAGGCTCGCGGCGCGGAGGATGGTGCCGTCGCCGCCGAGGGTGGTGACAAGGTCGATCTTGTTGGGAAACTGGGTGGCAGGGTCGCTCTTTGCGGTGGAATAGACGTCGAAGGGCAGCTTCCAGTGGATGCGGTCGGCGATGCGGCTCTCGAAGACAATGTTGATGTCGGGATAGTTGTCGTGCAGGTACTGGGCGAAGCGGGCGGCATCCTGGACGACCTTGGGGGCGTGGAGCTTGGGAATGAGGAGGATGTTCCTGGGCGGGTGGTTCCAGTGCATGGTGAGCAGGCCTACCGAGGTCTCGTGATACAAAGGGTTGACGCGGTCCGGAAGGGTCGCAATGTCGAGGATGCGCGGCCGGCGGTCCGAGACGGAAAAGCAGCGGGCAGCAGCATGTTGGCGTATGCGCGATGAGAGAGAGGGAGCCGTACACGGGCTCGATGTGCTCCGGAAAGGAAGACGAGGATGAGGATGAGAGCAAGTGGCGTTTAGCCAGACAGCAAGTGGCCTCTTGGAGGCGGCGGTGGCCATGGTGGGCAGAGCGAAGCTGGGGGGAACCAGGGCAACCGCAGGCCGGAATGAGCCCCAGAGGGGGCCAGAGGCTAGGACAGACGGCGTGGTGATGGTCTGCACACGAGAGAAGGACATGAGTCCCGGAGAAGTCGTCGTGATGGGCCAGAGAGATAGGATCCGGGCGGCGAGGGAGACGGCAAGAAGCAGTGCGGATGCGACATTCTTGTCCTCATTCTGATATAGAGCTGCTGTTCACCTATGCATGCCGCACTCCGCTCCGTGATGCTATCCGTGTCATGGGTGGTGCGTGGTGCGTGGTGCGTGGTGCGTGGTGCGTGGTGCGTGGGGAGTGGTGAGGACGAAAGGTGAAGATGAAGATGCAGACTGGTTGTCCGTCGGTCGATGTGGCACTGTGTGCGATATGAGACGTCGGATGTCTAGTTCGAGTCGCGGAGGCGGTTCGATGTGTGTGTGCTTGTGTGTGCTTGTGCGTGTGGACGTGTGTTTGCACCTATGTGATTTAGGTGATGTGTGTATCATGTGGTGGCGGCGGCGGTGGTGATGATGAATGCGGGAGTCGTCGAGGTTCAAAAATATGATGGAGATCATGCGTAGCGCAGCCAATGGACGGGACGGATAATTACCCCAGGTTCAGAAGGGCTTTATTAGGTCATGAGAGAAGACCCCACCAATCCTCCGTTTCGCCCATCCATGCACACCAGCAGACGCACGGTTCAGCATCGTTGAGCAGGGACCACACTGGGCCGCAGGGCAGTCTGGCTGAGGCCGAAGTACCCAAGTACCATCCATGCACTCGAAATGCGCTTCCAGGGCTTCTCACAGGCACAGGTTGCCTGCCTGCTTGCTCCCACCCCACTCTCGCACGTGCTGTGACCGCGGTAGGTGACGTACTGCTGTATCTCAATACCTCACTCCTTGCGTGACACGCTGTGGTATGGAAAGTACAGAGTACCTCCGGAGCTGACGGAAGCTTGGGCTGGGGGTTCCCATTCGAGCTCCCTTGGGCGTTGTGACCGTACGAACGGCGGATGGATCGGCCCCAGGCTGGAGGCTGGCCTGGTCCATCACGTCCCATTTGGTCGTTGTCACTATGTACTGTGCCTATCAGAAGGTCAGCAGGCAATGGTCATCCGGGTCCAGCCTTTCCTCGAGTCACCACCGCCAGCAAGATCGAGAACAGGTAACATTGGTACAGCACAGCGGGAGAGCTTGCGTCTCGTCTTTGTCTCGTCCTGTCTCGTCCCGTGACTGCGTCGCCACGACTCTTGCTGCTGCTGCCGCTGCCGCTGCAGCTGTCGTCATATCCTCCCTCCAGCCCACCACGACAACCACGAACCCTTCGTCAGCTCCACCATGACCATGCGTCTCTGACGCCGCCTCCCTCTGCTGCCTGTTCTTCGACGTCTCGACAGCAATACACATACCCGTACCCAACGAAGCTGTCTGGCGCAGCAGCCTCACTTTGTCCGGTCTGACCAAGCCGCGCCGCGCCGCGCCGCGCACGCGACCACCACTACTGGCACTACCGTCGCATCCGTGACGAGGTTTCCAGCCCACCACCGTACCCTACACCTCGAGAAGCTGTTGCCACGACTCCCGACTCCCCTGGTACTGCTCTACCGTCCTTGACGACGACGACGACGACGACAACAACAACAGGGACGACAACAGCAACAACAACACCACCATCACCATCACCATCATGGCTACAAACCTCCGCAGGCGGCCACAGCCCTCCTCTGGCGAGGAGCCCCCAGCCGCGAACCTCAACCCAATTCCCGACCATTCTCTCCACGACGCCGACAGGATAACACATCCCTCAGGCAGGGTCAAGAAGGGCCGCCTCACCCAGTTTATGCGCGGCTTCAGCTTCGTCGCCTATTTCCTGGGGTGCTGCGTCGCGTACGTCTTTTCCTTCCTCTCTTTTTTCCCCCCTTGTCTCCCTCGAGCCTTGCTCTTCTGTGTTGATTCCAACCCCAGCTAACGATGTCCTCCCCGTCACAGCATCAATATCACACAGTTCATCGGCGCTCCCCTCTACTGGATAAATCGAGACCTCTACTACGCTTACATGGCCCTGACCAAAGAATCCTTTGGCCTCTTGATTGTGACCATGACCAAGATCTGGGGTCCCACCACCATACGCATCAGCGGCGACCCCTCTGTCGCCGGCCAGATCACGCGCGCCCGGGATGGCCGCGTAGAGTTCGACTTCCCTGACCGCATGGTCATGATTGCGAACCACCAGGTACGTCCAAACCCCCCCCCCCCAAAAAAACAAAAAAAAAACAACCAACCCACAACAACAACGGACCCATCACCACCGACAGGCGGAGCCCTCGTCTGTCGTTTCTGTCGGACAGGCTGACAGGCTTGACTGACCGTCTGACCTTCTAGATCTATACGGACTGGCTCTATCTCTGGTGGGTGGGCTACGCGAACAATCCTCGCATGCACGGCTACCTATACATCATCCTCAAGGAGTCTCTGAAGTACATCCCCGTCATCGGTCCGGGCATGATGTTTTATGGTTTCATCTTCATGTCTCGAAAAATGGCCGTCGATCAGCCTCGCATAGCCTACCGCCTCAACAAGCTCAAGATGCGCCACACCGCCCCGGACGGCAAACAGTATCTCAACCCCATGTGGTTGCTGCTCTTCCCCGAGGGTACTAATCTGTCCGACAACGGCCGCGTCAAGTCCGCAAAATGGGCCGAGAAGACAGGCATCCGGGACTGCGTACACCAACTGCTGCCGCGCAGCACCGGCATGTACTTTGTGCTGAAAGAGCTCAAGGGCACTGTGGACTACGTCTACGACTGCACCGTGGCGTACGAGGGCATTCCGTGAGTATCTTTATAAGTCCATGTTTTTTCTTCTCTTCACCGCCGGCCAGGATGAGTCGATTGGGCGCCCTGCTAACTGACGCCCTTCTCACAGCCGCGGTGGCTATGGTGAAGAGTACTTCACCCTTTCCGGTACCTACTTCGAAGGCCGGCCACCCAAGTCTGTCAACTTCTACTGGCGTCGTTTCCGCATCGCCGACATACCCCTGGACGACCACGACAGCTTTGACGCATGGCTTCTGGAACGCTGGTATGAGAAGGACGCCCTGATGGAGACGTACGTGAGCACCGGTCGCTTTCCACCCTCGACCCCTGCGCCGGGCCAGGCAGAGAGCGAGCACATCGACTACGTCGAGACCGAGGTTCGTACAAAGTATCGGTGGGAATTTCTACAAATCTTCGTCGTCGTCGGCGTCTTTGCCCTGTTGGGCAACATCGTCGCCAAGCTTTGGTACAGATTCACCCACGTGTTTGGTTGAAGCATCACCTTCTGAGCCGTTTTGAATCATTCAAGACATGCCATGCGCTTCACGTGCATACATACACGAGCGAGCCCGCTTGTGGATTCCATCTGTTTGTGGGCAGCCTCACGCGGTGTTCTGGGGGAATAAGGGAATAAGGGCAACTTGCGAATGGCGTGGTAAATTACACAAGGATTAGAGAGGGCTTATACCACGGGCAGGCTATTTCGATCCATCACCTTGGACTTGGAATCGCATCTTTTCGGCAGGCGTTTGAATCAGCGTTAGCACCCATACATGCTGTGGAGGGAGTGACGTTTCCAAATCATCGACCACTGAAGGACATTCCCAAAATGACACAGATGTGACTAGTGTGTGGATGTGCTTGGCCTTTCATCGATGGCCGCACGAATGTGGACAAAGCAGCAACAGATGCGCACCTGAATTGAACGGCCACGTGTGCTCGCCCAGGCGGAGATTGATAAAACAGCAAGTGAACACCCTCCCCTGCCCGAACACCACCCCGGGGAATCTCTAACTCGAATTCCAGGGGCCCCTCGTAGCGACCAGAACTTGCACCCAAAACCGTGCCAACGCGGGGCTCACTCGATGGATGTAAAAAGAACCAGACGAAACACCCTTGGATATAAGAACCCATTCAGCCGGCGTAGGTTGCAGCCTCCCCAACTCCGCCGTATTCGTACATGCCAAAGGAGACAACAGACGGGTTCCCGCCATGGCGACATAGGTCCACCCATCCCATGGAGAAGGTCTTTGAGTCCGATCGGACAAAATGGCCTCGACTGCCATGGTTCCGCGTCCCAAGATTACATCCTTCCAATCGGACGTGCTACTCCTACCTTGATCTGAGGCCGGAGCAAGCCATTATCTCCGTCGGTCCGAGGACGACAGCGAGTCCGGACATCCTCCCACGCCTTACTGTGACACCGCGGCCAAGGTCACGACGACCCAGTGAACGCTGCGAATGGTTTGGTCAGCAGAAGGTTCGAGTTCGCGGGCCGAGTGCATCCGCGCAAGATTCTTTGCTCTCGTCCGTGGGAACTTACGCAGCCTTCTCGTCCTTCAGAGGCGTCCAGTGCGCCATGAAACTCTCGTCGCCCCTGAAAATGGCGGACCGCCTGGTCTGCAGGCGCAGCGGGGTGCTCACGGGCAAGCCGCTGCGGATGGCGTTGCGCACCCGCGTCTTGTATTCGGACTGCTTGACGAGCATATTCTGCCCGAAGAACCGAAACACTTCGGAGCCCGCGACCAAGGCCCCGGCCATGTTGGCCGGGTTGAGCACCTCCACAACGCCCTCGGAGTAGAATTCGATGACGAAGTTGCTTGCGCGAACGACCAGGTACTACACGCAGAAGAAGAGAGGGTTTTAGCATCAGGCGGTCCAAAACTTCCATGGTCCACATTCGCTTACCTTGGAGTAGGCGGAGTAGAACTCTTTCATTTGCGACCCGAGGTCCTGTCCCTCCATCCGTCCCAGCACCCCGTTTTCCATGCCGGCGTCGCCAGGGACGACTGCTGTCATCTGGTCGTCCTGACGGACACCGAACGCCTTGAGAAGAGCCCTGCGCGCCGATGGTCTGAAGGGTAGCTGCTTGACCGCGGCGGGGGCCTTGAGGCTTGGGTTCTCCTCCGTCTCGTCGGTAATGGAGACGGACAGGACCTTCATGACATCGGCATTGCTGTGGATCGTTGTCGAGCAGTTGACTTGGCCACCGATGAAGAAGTCCGTCTTGCCTCTGGAGCTGTAAAGTGGTGCTGGTACATACACACACACACACACGAGTCAGGGGTGCTTGTTCTCTCATCTTTTTGTGCTCACTTCGCCGTGACTTACCGACATAGAGCAGATTCCAGAAGGGATTCCCGTTCTTCTTGTAGTTGAGAAGAAGCTCAACGCTTTCCTTCTTCTCCTGTATGGACTTCTTGAGGCGCTGGATGGGCACGCGGTCCGTGTGGGCGCCTTGGAGAAATCTGCAATTCCGAGGAATAATCTCGGGACGTGTATATCCCGTCACTTTGACGAAGCCGTCTGACGCGAAAACGATCGGATTGTCCGCGATGCTGGGATTCACAACAAGATCAGTCACTCTGTGTCCCAGAGGGCGGCCTGACCATGGCCACTTACTTTGGGTTGGTGAGACAGAAGCAGTCTCCCAGACCCTGGTACTTGAACCGATCGCTCCCCAGCGCCCGGGAGGCACTCAAAGCAAGCTGATGCCTGACAAAGCGAGGATAGACGTCCTGATAGACCAGCGTCTCGATCTGATCCTGCAGGTCCGTGAACACAGTCTCCATCGACGGGAAAGCCTGGTTGATGAGCGACTTCATTTCCTTGTGAGCGCGCCTGAGCAAAGCCGCGTGCACGTCGATCTGACTCTGCGACCCAGGGCTTATGAAGGTCTTGTGGATCGTCGCCATCTGGGTGGCGAGGCTGTTCAGCGTCGTCCGGTACTCATCGACCTTGGCGAGGAACTCGACGTTCTCCGCGCAGAGGCGCGTCTCGCTAAACTTGAGGAGCTGATGCGACGTGGTCGGGTTGTGCAAGACCACCTGGAAGATGCTGCTGCTGAAGAAGTCGGGCATGGCTGACTGCGACATCCCGCTGCCGGTGGTCCTGGCCGAGATGGAAGGCTGTCGGATGGAGACGTCGTCGTCGCTGTACGTGCGCCTCAGCGACATGTTCCGCGAGTACATGTCTTGCGGGGGCGGCCCGGGCGTGAGGCTCGACGAGTACCCGTGGTACATGGCCCCATCGTCAATACTTCGATAACCCTTCTGGAGAGGCTGACGAGCACGTCCATCCATGATCGGCCTCTTGGACTCCGCATCTTGGTATAGCTGGACATGGTTCAGCATCGGCGTTCTCGGATCCCGGTGGTTTGCCGCGCGAGCTGCCGTCCTCGAAGTTGCTGTGCCGTGAGCGCTGTTTCGCGGTCTGTCGCTGTTCATGCTGTTCAGCCTTTTCTCCTTGTTCCTGGAAGCCAGCGGCGGTTTCCGCGACCCCTCGTACACAGCCGAGTGGCCGACTGTCGCCATTCGCGATCCACGGCTCTCGTACCCATCGTCCAAACGCTCGTCAAAGTCGTCGTCTTCATTTCCAAAGTCGTCATACATTATGATGCGATTCGGCCTCGCATTCAGGATCGGCGGTGGAGTGGGGGAGGTCTCCGGCGGCGCAGGGGAGGGTACGGGGCGTGGCCTCGTCGCCGGTCTCTGCGCAAGAGGGATTTCGTCCTCCTCGTGGTGGTCGTCACCGTCCTCCTCCTCTGCTGCCTCCAAGATAATACGCGCTCGGCCTCGGCCAGGTTCTCCTGCGCTGTCAGAAGCAGAGCCGCCGTTCTGGTGGCCATTTGCGTACTTCTCCGCTCTAGATGACTGTCTCAGCGGAACCTCGATCGTGTTGTACTCGGCGTCCCCACCAGCATTCCGTTTTGGAGAGGAGGGTGCAGAGATGGCAGCCTGTGCTGCGCGCGAGGTCGCCGGTCTGCGATGTCCTCCGTCCGACAATTCGGCATCCGGCGCGGGCTTCGCAGTACTCTTGGCGCTTGCCACTCTGGCCTCGGGGGTCTCGCTCCTTTCGGCCATTGGCTCTGAGATACTCGAGTCGAAGTTGGGAAACGTGATGGGTCTGCGCGGAGGGGAGAGACCGCCGCCGCCGCGGGTGCTGTAGCTGAGATCGCTCGTGCTATTAGTCCGCGTGAGGCCGGAGTGAGGGGTAATGGACGGGCGGTAGAGCTCCAGGTCGTCGTCGATGCTGTGGCTGTCCGAGTCCTCCCAGTCGAGCTCCGCGATGGACTGCTGGGCGTCGTTGATCACACGTTTGCTGGCATGTGGCAGCACGCGGTCGAGGAGCATATCATGATCGGTCGCCATGGTGGGAAGGAGAGCAGGCGAGGCTGGACGGAGTGTGACGGACGGCGTGGCCCGGTATATGAGAACGGGCGAGGCAAGCCTTGGGCAGATGGGCGTGATCTGCGATGCGACTTGAGTTCCATCCGCTCCCACAAGTCCTGCGCCAAAACGGTTCGAGCCATTCTTCTGAGCTCTCACGGTCTCGTTCCCCTGATGAGCCAAGTTTCACTCCTGGAAGACTTGGACCCTGGCCCGTACGTACGCAATGCTCCACCGTACATGGTTAATAAGAAGTCGTGGCGTACCCCGGTCGGTACCTATGCTTCCCAGGACACGACCATCTGGTAAGCGATGAAAGGAAGGCCCGGCGAGCTTATTATGCCTGCGATAGCATCCGTCATGGATACCAGGGATGGGCTGCCCCGAGGCTCCGACAGGAGTACTTCGGTCCAGTAGCAGGCACTCCCCTGATTCTCATCCGCGCGGAGCCATGCATGACACACCAGCTCAATCTGTTCAGTGTATTCCGTGATTCCAGATCCAGTTTTTGGTATGTGCACGACAGACCGCGCGCTCGTCTCATACGATTCACTGCAGGTACAGTCCATACAAGGTACTTGAGTACGTTGCTACTAGCCAGAAGCACTCATCTTACCTTTCGCGCGCTCCGGGGAGGGCACCGAGGCCAGCCCATGGGACAGCGACCCTAGTGATAGGAGCAGAGTTACCTTGTGAAAGTTGGGGTATTATTAGGTGAGAGGGAAGGTTTGCAAAGGTGTGTAGGATCGACGCATGGGCAGGTTCGTAGATCTTGTCTTGGGGTGCGCAGCGCTGGCGTGTGCTAGCCCCGTCTCTGTCATGGGCCATGGCAAGTGCAAGTCCTCGGCGGAAACCCGTCGCGGCCTGTCGGCCCCTCCTTCGGGGCCCGGGGATGATCCCGCTCAAGGATGGGATGGCGACAGTGCCACTTCCGAGCTAATTCCAAGCTTATTCCTCACTCTTCAACTGCAGAATCACTGCATCAGTCAGTCGCCCGTTGTCACCAGCCACTGTTAGCGGCGCCTTCTGTGATCGCAGCGTCCCCGGATTCTGCTTCCTCGTCCGGGGACGCTGTCCGAACCAAGTCGAGACTTGCCCCGAGATGCTGTCACCAAGCTAGCAGGCAATTGTGTGTGTGTGTGGCGGGGAACAATATAGCTCCCGCCACATTGCTACCACACAAAGCCCTCGTACTTGGTCGTCCGACCATATTGGATCACATAGGTGGCCAGCATTGTACTGCATACCCTAGTACACCAACAAATTGATATTTATACAAACGAATAGGAACCGGTTGCGTGACTGCTTGGTTCACGCTCAGGGTAACCACGTGACGAACCAGACCGAGTTGTGTGCGCCGAGCGACTGGCTGGACAACTTAAGAACCAACTCGATCTTCCTGGTCGCCGGGAATCGAACCAACCGACTTCACGTCTCTTGGCTACCAGGCTACCTATGAAGGTACACGCTATCTGAGCTACTTTCTGTGTCCGGCACAGCGCGAGGAGGTTTGCAAGGTTGCAATTAATGACACTGACCTTTTTTACTTTGTAGCTACATGTTTGTCACGGATCTATATAGCCTCCTTTTGCATACCGACATGAGGCTAACCTACCTCGTCTACTATGGTACTACCTTGCCATGTATTCTTCGATCTCAATCCAGAGTCTCGGGAGGGGCAGATCACGAGATTTCGGTGGCGTGGTACTATATGTACATTACATAAGGACCACAGCCTTGCAGAGGCAGTTAGGGACTAGTATTTTCAACAAGCGGGTACAACTTCTCAAGACTTGGTGGCATGTCTGTACTTTGTTCAAAGCCACAAGCCACGGCTCTCACAACAGATAAACCAGACTGAGCAGGCAGACAGGCCACCAGGCTGAGCCCTACGCCCCGCCCCCCCCCCCCCGGGGACAAATACCGGGAACTCCGCTTGTATGAGCTAGGTAAGTACAAAGCCATCGAAGGAGCCTGAGGAGGTGCTTGCAAACCTGGTCGTCGTTTCGAGGTGAGTGACACATTGGAAGTTGACGTCGCTTACACCCTGCCATGCAGCCATGTTGCGTTGCTAAAGTAGATCCGTCTGAGATGTCATCGTGGGGCTCTAAGGATATCAGATTGTAGCATCAGATCGTCGATGCTCGACCAGCGCTCGGGCACAACCTTGGAACTCTCGATTCCCTGGAGCTTTGCAGATGGGAGGGTCTTCCAGAACTCTCGGGGTGTGCCTCAGGTGTGACCTGTGGGCCCGTTCTCGGCACCCTATGGGGCGGTCGAGTTGTGCAACGAGTAAGAAGCTGGTCTCTGAAATACGAGGGGAATGTGTGTAAATTTGCCCCTCTTCTATAATATCATGCGTGGACTCCACCAGGAAGCCAGCCTCGGACCAACCCTTAAGCGGAAAGGCTGGAGCGAGGCAATAAGATCCCGACCAGCGTAGTCCACGTAATCATCGTGTCTCGCCGGCCCGAGCCGGGTAACGGCTCCCCAAGGCCCCAGATCTTCTGCCGCCCAGCACTCTGATCGGCCCCGACCACGCCACACACCACGGGTCGCGAAGCCTCTCATGCTGCGAGACGAACCTAGGCCACCAAAGCCACCAAGCTTGTGTGGCGTTTCTCTGCTCATCCCCAACCCAGACATTTGAAGCATCATGGCAAATTTGATCGCAGCGCCCCTCTTCAAGGGTCAAAATGCTTCACTTGACTTAGGTAGGAGGTGCAATACTGTACGAAATCGATGCCGATTATCAATCTGGAGGTATAGCGCGGAAATTTGCAAATGGAAGACGGTCATGGGAGCCCTGCTTGTGGCAATGCCGATATAAAGTCTGTTTGTGAATTATTGACCTACTTCCAAGTTTTGTATAGAACTTGGTTGATTGAGTGGTATCATAGGTGAGACCTTGTGTCGACTGGTAGCAAGCTCACAGTACGTTATAGTGCCCTGGACAAGGACGGGTCCAACGTAAATGCGCTTTCAAAATACGTACATTGCTAAATTGCTATGTGTAAGTGGGTGATTCAGAAGACATCATCGCGACACCCGCAGATGGACCCAGTGGTGGTCCCGGTAGCCTCCCATAATGGAATCGTACCTAGGTATTCGTTGCGATGATCGCAACCTGCGCGAGGCTCTCTGGGTCGTTCTCTGATCATGGGTCATTCGTTCTTGATCAGCACTGAGTGTACTCTCATAGCCCTTGGTAAAGTGGATGAAGTCGGCTATGAGATGATACACAGAGTGTTGCGCCCGCACTAGGTATGGTCTGTAGAGCCACCAGCAGGCAGAGATGGCAAATCTAGTGCGACTAGACATGTTCTCTTGTGGGCCCCTAGGGGCTTCTGGACCTGTGGCGACGGTCAGAATCCTAGTCAGGCCTGGCAACACACGGAGTATGCGCAGAGGTTGCAAAGAGGCCGTGCATGAGAGCTCGTTGGGGGGCCTCGAGGGAGACAAATACAGAGACGCGGCAGCCGCTGTGTACGCGAAGGCGGCCGCGGCTACCGCAACGACTATGCCATGCAAATGCAACGCACTGTGAATGCAGAGAATGATTGCAACGGACCTGGGCCCTTGATTAGTTCGCCGTGAGCATCACCATCCAAGTGATGTGTGCATATAGGTACCTGGGTAGTCTTCGCACAGTTACAGCGAACTACATGCCATGTAGTACACCACGGTCCTCCTACACGTGGAACTGTTCGTGCCTCACAGGTCTCCGACGACCTTCTATTTGGGGTTTAGCGCCTGATGTCCCCAGGGTTGACAAGCAATCTCTTTCGAAAATTTTATTTTAACTATTCAAAGTTTAATTTGACTATTCCGGAGAACTCTGCCTCTGTGCCCTTTGGCCCGTGACCCTACTTCTTTTCCTGCATATAGTGCAATAAGATATAATAATAAGGGTAAAATCCAGTGCAAATTTTACTATTACCTAGCGCAGTTAATAATAGCAATTAAGTTTTATAAAACTTTTTTAAAAACCTCTTTATATTTTAAGCTACTATTAACAACTACTCTAATTAAAAAACTATATCTTTAAAAAAAAGGTTAATAAAAAAGTCGCAGACTTTTCTAACACTTTCTCTTTTAATAAATCTAGCCTTTAGCTATCTTATTAGATTGCAGCGTTTTTTTAAAAGCAAACTTTTGCCTTTGTTTATTAAAAGATACTAAATGTTAATATAAATTTTAAAAAAAGAGCTAATTAGGAATAGTAGATAAAATGCCTTTATAATAGATTTAAAGGTTAGCTTTTGCGCATTTTCTACAAAACTAAATTATATTAATAACATCTTATTATAAGCGTTTTTAATAATATAAACATTTTATATAATAAATTATAACATTATATTTTTAAT